>SJJU01030669.1:0-20332 GCA_012932125.1 Conopomorpha cramerella | reverse complement strand
AATAGGTGTTTTTATATATGTCGGTTTGATTCCCAGACAAAGCAAGTATTTTTTAAAAAATCTATGAATGCAGATTTACCTACTTTTAAAAGTAACATACAGTCTTCTTTGAGCAAAATTTACTGTCTACGATATTTAAGGTACTTCCCCTGGTTTGGAACGCCGTGTATATAGTAGTATGTATGTAAATGATTTAAGTGTACGGCAATAAGGAAAAGTCGTCATCTTTTTTAATAACATTTTACAAAATATACTCCAGTGCAGCTAAGTCATGCATCACAAATAATTCAGCTAATGAAGTACGGGAGGCGCAACCCGGACATAATATTGTGTTTAGAACCTGCGAAATTAAATTTCCTTACCGTGTAAGATTAAAGGAGTCTCACGCTTGCTTATTTAGCTTGCGGTTTCTCTTTTGTTTTTCTTCATACTTGATAATAATAAGCATATATGTGGGAAGGTTAAAGTTTCCGTTGGGTATTATATGTTGGTAAACTTGTAAAATATGATATTTTTCCGTCATAGGTATTTAGTTTAATTTATTTAGGACAGCCAACAAAGGAAATAATTTAACAAACAAATAAAACATAGGCGTGTGTTGACTTAATTAAAGGTTGACATTACATGCATTAGTGGCGTATACTAATATAATTTGGAGATGAGCTGCGATGACAAATTTTCTAAAACATATGCAACAACACAATGTAGGGACGTAAATAGCAAGAGATAAGTATTTTACCTTAAACCGTGTAATTAACATGTAAGTAGCTACCACTTTAGTATACCGTAGATCCATCCGTTAAAGGGAAGAATCAACGAGGGTTAAACAGTGTTTCATTATTGAATTTATCACGATTCGGTGAACAATTTTATATTTCCCCATACATCATCTTTAAGCGGGAACGGCTGTTACGGAAAATTTAGCTACGTAATAACATTTGATTTTAAAGGTGCTTTTTTTCCCCGTATTTATTATTGCCTTTCTACAGCGAGCTCTCAAGATTCTAACAGCTGTTCCATACAAACACTTTGAAACAGTGAAGCAAAAAGACCCCACATTAAGTATACTTAAATGTTACGCTAATTTGATGCGTGGGGAACTGTCTGAAACAATGGGGAATTCTCTTTGACGTTTTTCTGACATATTTTCAGGGTAAGAATTGTCGTTACTGTCAAACTTTGTTTGGAAAGTATGACAGTAATGACAGTTCTCAGCCTGAAAATCTATCAGAAAAACGTAAAAGTAAATTCTCCATTAAACATGTCAGCATTGTCAGGCGAATTGCGCGTTTGGGTTGTTTCAATTAGGATTGACTATATTTAAAAAAATCCTAAGATCCCAATAAAAAAATGCAATTTCTTTGATTTTCAATTCTCATCAGAAATATGTGTATATTATTATTAAAAATACATCTTGAAAAAAGAATATAAAAAGTTAAACAGCTGCTCAAACGTGCAATACGTCTGAAAGATGAAAAATGGTGAACTCCTGTTTTTTTTTTTTTAATTTGCCATAATATAAACGAACATCGGCCATGTTCTCACTATCCAAGTATTTTTTCGTAGGTTACTCAAGTATGCCTACTATACTTATCATCAAAACCCCTACAATTACCATCAAAGCCTAAACAGGCTAAAAGTGACTTGAAAGTCACCTAGTCCTTCCTACCTTTAAAGATTACATACGCTGTACATGTCTTTAGGTAAGTATATGAAATAACGTCTTATTGTCTTTGGCGGAAGTTCTTAATTCAGTATCATCTGCTTAGCACGAGACGGCAAAGTAACTTAGTAGCGAGCGCGGTACATAAGTTGACTGACGCCTCAACTTCTCACGCCGCATCAGCTCGAGTCGTAAACTAAAACTTGGTATGCTCAACTTAGTTCGTAATTCCGGTAAGTAAAACCTTGATAGCGCTTACTTTGTTGTTTTAATCGTGATCGGTTCTGAGAGAAGAATTGTATCGGACTTAAGATAAAAGCATTGATTGTCTAGTCAAACGTACAATATTCAGCACTTCATAGTATAAAACAATGTCGCTTCCCCACTGTCTGTCGCTATGTATGCTTAGAAAGAATTTTAAAACTACGCAATGGGTTTTGATATGGATTTCATTAATATATCAAAGTTAATAGAGTGATTCCAGAGGAAGGTTTAAATTAATAATAAATGAACAATAATAATTTAAGAGGTTTATATAGATATCTTCATAGCACACGTGTGAAGCCGGGCGGGTAGTTAGTTTACATTGTTATAGGTTTGAGAAAGAGTTTTCTTTGTGAAAATACGCCGTTATATTTTTATTTACAATTAGCTGTACTGCGCGGTGTTACTTACGATTATGATTACGAGAATTATGGGATAAAATATAGTCCATGTTACTTAGAGATAATGTAGCATTCTAATGGTGAAATATTTATCGTAATCCGTCCAGTAGTTTTAGAGATTATTTGTTATTTTATAATATTAGTATACGTACCTATACATACGCCAGGAATCGTCCAGAAGTCAGTCGTATTATTAATAAATAAATGTTCCACAACAACACCCACATTGCCTTCATCCCATGTTAAGTAGCTAAAGCACTTGTGTTATGGAAATCAGACAACGAGATGTATTTACTTATATATTTATATATAAATGTTTTTTTTTCATTTAAATACATACTTATATGAATAAAACACCCAGACACGTCCAACAAGTACTTAAAAGCTCATCATCTAAGTACCTGTGAGCGGTGGGAATCTAACCCACGACCCTACGGACCAGAGTCAAACATGCTGTCCACTACACCAACGGGCCCGTCAAATTAATACATTATAATTATGAAATGGTAGGTGATGGGTCCACGCCCACATTGAATTGAATACGCTTCGTGATTTGCTTACCGTGGGCATGTTCTTAACACGCAACTCTGCCTACCCCAATTCAAGATTAAAAGGCGTAAACAGTGTTTTTCTTATTATTTACAATAAAAAAAGACGAGATCAGTTCTCATCGTCATGTATGCGCGTATCGTAATCGTGTCATGCTCTCCCTCTCTGAACGAAGCAAGATAGAAGAGATGGAGATATAAATACACCCCGTACAACTTGCTGCAAATACATAGCTGAGAAAACTCGGAAATAGCTGAATGCACATACTGGTAATCCGTTTATTCCCCTTTTTAACCCTAATCTCTCCTATCCCATACGCTGATACTCGAGTTTTTTAATCTTGTTAGCTTTTCAACGTGTTCGTTCGCAAATAGGCATTTTAATATGAACGGGGATCTATATATGAAGTGCTACTTTATTAAATGCAAACATTTTAAGGGCTGTTTCTACTCAACATGCAAATAATTCAAAATTAAAACTTTCCATAAATATGCCCCAGATTGTCATAATTGTCGAAGTTTATTCCCTTTACTATAACACTACTGAAAAACAATAAACAGGAGAAGAAATTTTCATAATTAATCCGTTATGTTTATTTTGGTAGATATTATAGAACCATAACTTTTTGGTAGAATTTTTTAATAGAAAGTGTACTGAAACTACGCAAATGAAATCGCGGAGCGTCCACTTGTAATAAACACACCAAAATATTCAGGTAATCCAATAGAGATGCCGTTTCCACGACTGTACTACAAACAAACACTACGAATACGTTAGCTAATGTCAACAAATGGGTGGGTAAATCACGCGTAGGTTTGTCTTACCAACACGATAAGCAACTCGAGCGACGAGCAAACTCAAACAGATTGGTGGTTGGTTGGTATGCTCGGTATTAAGTTATTTAATTGAATTGAGCGTAAGTTTGCTCTAGTATTTAAATTAAAAATGTTGTCTACTCTATTTGATGTTTGTTTTGTGTTTTTGGATGCTTACGATTTAAGTAAAGAAAATACTGGACGAATATCGGTAATTATTTCACTGTTAGAATGTATGATAAAGGATTTATTAAATTATCCCACGAGAACGGAATAATACATGAGTAAAACCGCGCGAACAGTCATTCAAAATTATCTCATAATAAAAAAGTGTGCAAAACTTTACATGTACACATGAACACAATATGAAAAACGACCAAAATAAAAAATATTCCACGGTATTTTTTTTTATGAAAGTCGTATCGAACACCGTAGGTACGTTTTGTTTGATCTAGCTGTTGCAAAAGCCACTCGGTAAAGCTATTGCTGGCATTTTAAGCTACTTCAAAAAGAAGTCTTTCTAAATTCGGAGAATTTGTTCGCAGTTAACTTCGTCGTTTAGAAACCGGTTTTAATGATACTTTTTCGTTGTAAAGAAAGTATTTTATTTAGTAAGGTGGAGTCATGATAAGGAAAATAGCGTTTTATGTTGAAAGATCAAATTATTCGAAGGGATCTGTAAAAAATAGATTTTTTTAAATTATATTTGATAATTTAGCTGCGTTGCGTAAATCACTCAGTAAAGCCACTTATGACTTTGTATCGTTCGATATATTTCAATCGGTTGAAACTATTCGAATGTTCCAATTAGTACAAATCCTAAATGATTCGGAACCACAATCTTCTCATTATCATCATCTTCATGTTATCCTCAGTAGGCTGACAGTACGTCCACTGCTGTACATAGGCCTCCCCAAAAGCGCGCCACAACGATCTTTTTGTGCCTTTCTCCACCGAGACGGGCACAATGTTTTACACTACCCACTCTGCGATTTTTCATTCGTGAACTAAAAAAAAAAAGATTGCAATAATATGATTTTTTTTTAAATTCCTCTGTATGTACTTACCTAAAATAGCGTTGTTCAGACCCTAAGTACATGCTATATGTACAGTCAGCCAAAAATCACGTCTACCACCATATGATGGCCTGGCAATACAGGAAAATATGATCTTGTTATTGATAATAAAAAACAATTGTCATATTTTTTTATTTCAATGACCAAATAAATGTTTCTTAGACAAAATTTATCCCGAACAATCCGATTCGTATGATAAAATATTTAATTTTTAGTTGGTTTATTTCCGGGTCTGAAAAGAGATTTCTTTTAAATCCTTTAATGCAGTATTGTTTCTTTTAAAAAATAAAGGAATGTCTGTTTTCAGTAAAATGAGCTAACTAAAGGATTTAAGGTACTAGTTGAGGGCCCAAAGAATTTTTTTTTCGTAATATTTCGTATATATAACAATTCTACCTTGTGTGTCTTACTGCTGGTCAAAGACCTCCCCCCATTATTTCCATTCGTGTCTGTTCTCGATGTTAAAGTCACAGAGGAAGTGTCATCAAAACTAACTTTCTACACTCGGAAATAAAGACTTTCCATTTCCAGGCTACATTGAACCCACAACCACAATATTTCTAGTATTTTTATTCACTTCACGGAAGACATTATTGATCGCCAGTCATTTGTTTTGTACACACGGATGTTTCCATTTGCAGTTGTGGTGGAATTTGCGTCGCTTGCAGGCGTTTCATTCCAAACATTTTTATTTCTCTTGCTCATAGTGGTATGGAATGACAGAGAGAGGTATATTCGTACCGATCAACTGGCAGAGGACCACGCTCAGAATGAATAGCGGGATGATTGTATATGCATTGGTGTTTGGTCCGGCTACACGCGCTGTTAAAATGCGCAGTCAACATTCCAATGCAAGCAATGGATTAAAATACGTATTAATTAGAAAGTATCCAACCAACTGGACTATATATAGACGGAGCGTCTGTGTAATTATATAAAATTAGCACATGGTATAAAACAAATTCGCCTCCAGCTGTCACTCTGTATGCTTAAAACTACGCGACATATTTTGATGCGGTTTCCGCAGTAGACAGTACATAGAATGATTCCTGAGAAAGAATTAGAGGTATATTTATTACATGCATATAAAAGCAGAGAAACCCTGTTAATGACGAGGCGGCGGCTACAGCTTTGTCATGGAAATACCAATCGACAAGAGGAAGACTATTATGTAGCTCATCTTATAATAATAATAATTACCAAGCAGTAAATCACAAGCTCCTTAATCTTAATCCAAATGCAAAAATGATTTATTTATAAAAGGCATAACGTCTATGTATACACGTACAACTTATTATTAATTCAGTTTGTGGTCAGATCTCGGGTTTATATACATATTATATCTATAGCGCATGTAACACGTTATTGGTAACAGCTTGAGGACAGTGGATATATTATAAACTAGCTGACCCGGCAAACGTCGTTTTGCTAATATATCCGGTATAAAAAATTGCCTTCTGTCCAGCCGTTTTGACGTGATTCGCGGACAAACATACAGACAGACATTTTCCCGAAAATATTAAATTCGGCTTCTGTAATGGCAACTTGACATAACCACTGGTTTTCTCGTAAAAATAATCAATGTACAGTTTTGGACCCCCAACAGTTTTATTATAGTATAGATATAAGAAGATAGATAGGTGTACAGTAAGTACATAGAGACATAACATTACACCAGTCTCACCACATTAGAACAAAATGTTGTACAACTAGTGGTTACACTATACGCCTTTTAATCCTAAAGCCGGGTAGGTAGAGTCATTAGCTAAGCAAATTCCCACGGTTCACCAAGCGTATTTAACCCAAAGTTGCGTTGCTCTTCCTGTAGCCGGAGCCACGACCTCCCGATTGCAAGTCAAGTTTCCGACCAACTGTGCAATGGAGCGTCTGTGTCCAGTTGTCCTTATAATCGTACTAATAATAATGTCAGGACCATGACGAACAGACTCTGACTCTGTCCTGATTGGCTTGATGTGTTACTTACGTACAGTAAGTAAATAAATACATACATACTAAATAGATTTTTGACATGGTACATTATTCTACGGTAAAGAATGATTTCATTTCCATGCTGACAGCACCTCCAGTATTTCATGAGTATCAAAGAAATGAAAGCTCTCAAGTATCTCTATCAGCTTGTAGGTAGAGTAGCTGTTACAAACACATTACCGTGCACAAAACATATTGGAGAAGAATCCCTCGCATCGCAAGTGATGCAGGAAGATTCCATCGCAGCCAACCCGCCATTATTTGGCGCCAAGATTCGCGTGTCGGACGAAACAGGAAATATTAGACCGACAAAAATATCATTCATTTCGTTCTAATATTATAAATGTGAAAGTTTGGATCAATGGCTGTGTTTTTCCTTCTTTATAGCGCAAAAGTTCTGAACGAATTTTGATGATGCTCTTTCTTACTGCAGTATGGGGGCAGCTAGTCTGGAAAGTATTAATCTGATGGATTGCGTGAAACATGCAGATAGATTCAATGGAGATTCTTTGACTATTTTACGACTGTAGGTAATCCAAATCGGCCTGTGAACAAATAGCATGTTAAAATTGTGGAAAGGAGATTAACTTAAGTGAAGTTTTTAAACATACCTATTACAACCCGATGTGTCTCTATGAAGAGATTAATGAAAGTTTGTTGTAAGGTGGTTGGGAACGAAACAGCATACACCATAAATGTACTTAGGTACGAACCTACACAAATCATCATCGTCAGCCCATATTTGTCCACTGTTGGACATATATAGGCCTCTCCAATTGCACGCCACTGTGATCCGTTTTCGGCTACTCGCATCCAGCTTCTGCCAGCCATCTTGCGCATATCATCACTCCACCTAGTCTGAGGGCAACCTACACACCCTGAGCGAATAAAATTGCGGGACGTTGACTAGTAAGTAATATGCCTCTCTAAATAAAACGAAAGCGTACATAAACCTAAGCAGATAAAAACCAAATAAGATTAACGAGCTATGATTTTAATACCCAGCAAAGTCGCAACGCATGAAGCGGGATCATGTCTAAAAATTACCGCCACAGCCCCGAGGTATGTGAAACTAAAACACGCCTGTTTTATTTACATTAGCGTCAAGGATTCGAGCACCAAACTCTAAACATTTCTCGCCATCCTTATAATTATTATTTTTATATTAGTTGACCACACGGCAGCACTGTAATGTTGCTACGTTTTTTTTAACATCAAAGGTTAATGACCAATGATTAAGTGAGTAAGAAAATTATTATTCTATACAATAGTCAGGTGACGCAGCAAATTTGGTGTTTTACGCGGAACGATTTTAAATTTTCGGTTGAAAGTTTCCGACGTCTGTGTATACTGCGCAGTATAGTCTG
The DNA here is from genome assembly GCA_012932125.1 of Conopomorpha cramerella. Classification (NCBI taxonomy): domain Eukaryota; kingdom Metazoa; phylum Arthropoda; class Insecta; order Lepidoptera; family Gracillariidae; genus Conopomorpha; species Conopomorpha cramerella. Next base: position 12,208 of record SJJU01030669.1, on the reverse strand, counting down.
GACGTTTTCAAGTCACGAGTAAATAGGTACCTAATAAACAAGTTCGCTTTATGCAGACCATATCGCTGCTAACACCAGACAAGATAGTGAGATGGTCAAACACTCGCTTATCAAAGAAATGTAATTCCAGTGTCATTATCATCATCATCCACCCATACTTGTCCACTGCTGGACATAGGCCTCTACAATTGCACGCCACTGTGATCTGTTTTCGGCTTCTCGCATCCAGCTTCCAGTGCACAAGGTACATATTTGCGTGCTAAGGTGGCAGACAGGCACAATCACACAACAAATGTCACAGATCGTCACTAAAGTATGTGAAACAGGAATCGTACTCGCGAATCCTAGAGACAAGGAGTTTGTCTACTAGTCCATCTTCACCGTAAATATTTTTTTATCACCAGAACATACCTTTTGAAAAATCAGGATTTTAGTGTCACTTTTTTTTAATCACTATGAACAAGCGTTTGACCACCATCCTGCCTGATGTTAAGCAGCGATGTGGTCTACGATGGAGCACACTTGTCCAGTAGGTACTTATTCACCCGCGACTTGAAGACCTTCAAACTATACTGCGCAGGAAACACAGACTCCGGCAAGTCGTTCCACATCCTGGCGGTACGCACTATGAAAGTGGACGCAAACCGTTTGGAAAAACTTGAGAATAGTTTGTCTCTTTTACACAAACACAGCTAAGATGAGACAAACGTTACGCTTGACCTGAGATCTGAGTTTGAGGGGAGTTTCAGAATACGGGTCTTAATCCACCACATTAGCACAACCACCACGGTAGCCGAGAAAAATGAGTTCGGAAAATGAGAAATAATGAGAGTACTTTGTTTTCTGCACAAAACCCTTTGTGCCTTTTTTTGCTAAGAGAAAATATAAAAAACGTGCCTAATGTGTTTGTTTATAAACGATCCATTACATAGTTATTCTATTGTAAACATGTAGTTTACTCAGTGAGGTCGGATGTCAGCAGAGGTCGATATCGTTGTTTCATTTTGCGATAGATTAAAGCAATGAAATATTTTCAGCCGACCCTTTGAAGGCGATCGACTAACCAGTGGGGTTAGAATACTAACAAAACGTCCGTTTGTTTCGTGTCGATTCATTCGTTGTAATGACGTCAGACCAATCACGGCGCAGCACCGCGAGCTGCGATTGGCGACGTTGATGAACCCGAATGGGTACACGAAACGAACGGACATTTACTTATTGTTTTTTTTTTATCACTATAAACAAGCGTTTGACCACCATTGTTCTAACCCCACAGGCCTTTATTGACTATTAGTTATGCAGTGCGGTGTTCCTCACGTGTTATCCTGTTCCCGTGGGAATTTCCAGATAAAATAATCTTGGAAAGAAAGCGAGAGAGAATACAATATCGAAATCCGTTTTATGAGTTTATTTATAACAAACATCGAGTAGCCTGACTCCCGCTCCCGCGGAACCCGCGACCTCCCGATTGCAAGTCAAGTACATATCTGTGTCCTTATAACCACAATAATTAAGTTATAACTGAGCGTATTATTTGTATCTAAGCTATCGATCGTACTTATTGTAAGACACATTTTTGCCAAATGTATTTATCATAACTGTAATACTGTGCAGTTATATAAAGAATTTATTAATTTCTTACCTGAAATATGTGAACTGCGAATTCTTATTATACATTCAACTGTTTGTAATTGTCATGTTGCAACTTCTGTGTTAGTATTGTCTAAAATTGTTTTTTGTCTTGATATTTCTGTAAATGTATGTATCTTTTGTCTTGTGTTGCATTGCTTGTCGGTGCAGTCGGTATGGCTCTGTGTCATTGTTTTGTCTTTTTTCATAACCTATGTAAGTTTTCCAAGGCTGGCTTCTTTGAAGGTTATATATAGATTTTATGTAGTATATTTCATATCTCTTCGTTCACATACTTTATATAACGTTATGTTTTCTGTTGCTTTCATACACAGCACTACACTTTTCACAAAACATCACATGAGGAAAACTTTTTGCTGTCTAAACAAAATTTTTCACTTTTTGTTTTCCAAATGCTGTCGAAACATGTCAAACTAAGTTTGTTCAATGCTGGTTCACTGGGTAGCAAGCATGATGAGTTCATCGTCGCAGTGGAAAAAAAAGGCCAGACATTCTGGCAATAAATGAAACTTGGCTTCATTCAGGCGAAGAGGCGCGCGCGCCTGTTCTGCAGGGATACTCTTTACGTCACACGCCACGTCCGACCAGTGTTCGGTCGCGCGGCGGAGGGGTCGGATTTTACATAAAGCGTGGTATTGTCGTGCGTAAATGTGTGCATCCGATTTCGGTCGTTCCGATCGAACAAATGTGGCTATCACTAAAAATTAAATCGGTAAGATTAATTATTGGCACTGCTTACCGTCCTCCTTGGTTGCGTGTTGATTCTTTTTTGGATGCGCTTACCGATTCCATTACCTCCTTTACAAACTATGATCGTATCGTCTTGATGGGTGATTTTAATATAAACATGTTTGCTCGAGGTAACGACTTCTGTAAGAGACTTGAGGATTTTCTATATTGCCTGGATTTACATAATACTGTAACTGAGGCCACTCATTTCACATCGCACAGTGAAACACTTATAGATCTGATTTGCACAAACGCTAATGTACTTAGCACTAACGTTTCCTACGTACCAGAGTTAGGAGCCCATGCCATCGTATCTGTTGTTTTAAAGCTAAAAAGATCATCTCTTCCGTCTAGGTATATTGAGTATAGGCCAATCAAAAATATACAGCTTGACAAGTTCAATGATTGTTTGTATCAAATTGGTTTAAATTCAATTTTGAGCATAAATGATGTTGATGAAATGGTGTCAACATTTAATCAATTAATAATTAGACTGTTTGACAATTTTGCCCCCATTAAATGTTTAAAAATAAAAGGTAAGCCTAAACCATGGATTACAGGAAATATTTGTCACATGATGCATCTTCGTGATGAGGCTCATGCAAAGTACCGACGTACTCCAACGCAGAGTAATAGGGATCAGTACAAAATTATGAAAAATCTTGTAGTTACCAGTTTGTTTAATGAGAAAAAGGCTTATTTTGAGAACACAATTAACAAAAATATGAAAGATACAAAAAAACTCTGGTCAAATCTTAAACGTGACGTTTTACCGAGATTCAAATGTGCCTCAGAACTTCCTGCACATTTCAACGACCCAGACGTCATTAACCATTTTTTTATGGATCTGCCTGGTGATAACTATGTATCCTTATCCACTCTAACATACTTTGAATTTCATAGTTTCAACGGCGGCAAAAGTAGTTTCAAGTTGAGGCAAGTAAATGAAAATACCGTAGCTAATATTATTTTGTCTATGACATCAAATGCACAGGGCTCTGACTTTATTACCAGAGATATGATTTTATTGACCTTACCTTTTTCCTTAAAATATATTACGCATCTGATTAACCATTCTATTGTGACTTCAACTTTTCCTTCGAAATGGAAGGCTGCCCATATCATTCCCACACCCAAGATCCCGAATCCGGTAATAAATAAGGATCTACGTCCTGTAAGTATTCTTCCGTATCTTTCCAAAATTTTGGAAAAGGTTGTCTATGTACAGGTGACCGAATATTGCGAAGCTAACTCTATACTACCCGTACGTCAGTCTGGTTTTCGTAAGAAACACAGTACTACGACGGCTATGTTGGATGTTATTGACAATATCTTGGCTAGTATGGATAAGGGTGAGGGTTCCATTTTAACGCTTCTGGACTTTTCTCGCGCATTTGACTGCATAAATTTGGACCTCCTTCTGTCGAAATTAAGCTACTACGGTTTCGATGTGTCAGTTATTCGGTGGTTTTGTAGCTATCTAAATGATCGTAGCCAAAGAGTTGTTCTGCGAAATCATGACGGCTCTTTGAAATATTCGAAGATTTATCCTGTTAAGCGAGGTGTCCCGCAGGGTTCGATTCTGGGGCCTCTTCTTTTTGTTATTTACAGTGCAGACATAGTTAAGTGTCTACAGTATAGTTCATACCACCTTTATGCCGACGACCTCCAGTTGTATCTTCCTATGGTAGCTGGTAATACTGTTCAAATGGTTGGTAAACTCAATGATGACCTTACAAGGGTATCTGTTTGGTGCAATGAAAATAACCTGGTTTTGAACCCAACTAAATCAAAGTACATGATTCTCGGTACTGATAGACAAATTTGTGGCATCGATCGAAGCAACCCTGGAATCTGTATTATGAACAATCTTATAGAAAGAGTTTTTCAAGCACGAAATCTAGGTTTGTTAATGGACTGTAAGCTGACATTCGAGGCTCATGTTCTTGAACTGACCAAGAATTGTCTGTTTCGCCTGAGGGTGTTATACCGAATACGGCAATTTCTGTCTGTGGACCTCAGACTACAAATTTGTGAAAGTCTTGTACTATCCAAACTTAATTATGCCTTACCGGCTTATGGTCATTGCCTTCGGAAAAAAACCCTTAAGCTCATTCAAAGAGTTCAAAATGCTTGTGCTCGTTTCTGCTACCACATACCTCCCCGAACACATGTTACCCCATTCCTTAATCGGGGTGAGGTTTTGAATATGGGGAACCGTTTAAAGCTGTATTTTTCTTCCTTGCTTTTTGGTGTAATACATTCAGATAAGCCTTCCTACCTTAAGGATAAGCTCACTTGGCGTGGCAATAAATATAGGATACGGTCTATGTCCCAACCACTATTGATGCAGCATCACAGAACGGCTGCTTTTAGAGGCAGTTTTCGGTTTCAGGCAACGAAATGCTGGAACGACCTTCCTCCCCCAATACGCACTAGTAACTCTATATTAATGTTCAAAATTAAACTGCGGAAATACTTGTTAACGCAACAACAGCTTTCGTTAGTCTGAAACCACAAACATCCGTTTGTGCTGGCTAGGTACACACTTGGGTACATTCATGTATAGGTACATAATATTTTATTACTATTATTTTATTTGTATTAATTATGGTTTTATATGAAATTGTATATGTATAGTTATAATTTATGTATGGTCTATTTATTTTATTGTATGTGTAGGTATAAATCTATTCGTCATAATTATGTTGTATATCGCCCCTCTCACTGAGTGCCGGCGGAAGACCAGCGTCACGGGCAACCGTGACTTGATGCCGGAGTCTCCTCTTCGCTGACAAGCACAGCCACACTGTGCCTATTCATCTGTGTTTGTGTATTTTTATATTGCTTTTCTGTTTTATGTGTGTGTTATTTGTGCTTGGCAGAGAAATAAATGTATTGTCTTGTCTATTGTCTATAACTATAGTACATTTATTCTATAGGTAGGTATGCCAAGTCCATGGACGTTGGTGAAAAATACAACGTCTTTCCTCTACATAACTAGTACTGACAATGTAAGTAGATTTTACACAAAAGTTCTTCTAGGTAAAGACCTAAATTATTTAGTTTAAAAAGAGTGCATCTGTTTATGTAAAAACGGCACTGGATGAAATCGCGAGAAATCTTAGTTATTCCAAACGACATGATAAGAACAAAATAACACTCGTTTGATATCAACTTCTATAACATAGATAAGTATACTCCAGCCGGTGATGTTTAAGCTGGCGCCATTTTTGTATGGCTTCCTGCTGCGGCTCGTTTCTCGCGATTTTCCCTCCATTTTGTGCGATTTTCCCGCGCAAAGGTCGGCTATCTCACTTCCGTTCTAGTGCCGCCGCCGCCGCCTTCCACCGTCATCGCTTCTATGTTTCCTCTGGCTGTAATAGTACAGTCACGGTCGAGGAGCAAGTGATTCAATAATTGGCTACAATGAGCATACTGTGCGTATTGATAAGGATTTAAAAGTCTTCATAACTAGCTTTCCGCCCGCGGCCTGCCGCACGTGGACTTCGGGTATATCGGGTATGAAGGAATATATTTGTTTTCCCTCGGGAATGTCTATTTTTTCCGGGATAAAAAGTACCCTATTATTTAAACCGGACTTCTAACTATAAGTGTGCAAACCAAAACAAACAAACTCACTTTCCCATTTATAATATGTAGGTTATAATATATCATCTGACTGAAGGTCAACCGAACAAATCGGAGAAGTCTTAAACTTACAAATTGGTTGTAAAATATACTAAAAACAGAAAACAGTCTAGAGATTGATGAAAGTCCTATACCTGGTCCTGTGAAATAAGCGCAAACTATGTATAATTATGCTACACAAGTCATTATAATCAGCCCATATTCGACCACTGCTGGCCATAGGTTTATCTAATTGCACACCACTGTTATTCGTTTCTTCTCTTTATTTGTCGGCTTCTCTTATGCAGTTCCTGCCAGCCACCTTGTAAAAATCATTGGTCTACCTTGTATAACAAGTACTAGCACTTAACTTCTAACTGAATGCCCATTATCTAAATATATAAAAGGAAAAGCTTACTGAATGACTGACTGACATATCAACGCACAGCCCAAACGGCTAAACGTAGGGACTTGAAATTTGGAACGGACGTAGCTTAAGTACCGTAGGGGTGCACTAAGGAAGGAATTCCCGAAATTACCACGGGAACAGGAATTAACGGATTAAACGTTTGTATGAAAAATCTAAACCGCTCAAGGTAGACGCTTGAATTTTAAGATGCAGGTACTTTAGTACACTTAAAGCTTAGGTGCAACAGGCTATTGGAAATTTCCCATGGGAACGGGAGTTATCTGGAAAAAACTTTTGTATGATAAACCGCTCAAGTTAGACGATTGAAATATAGGATGCAGGTACTACTAAACTACGCGAATGAAATCGCGGGGCGTCCACTAGTAATTGATATTCTTTCTTTACTCCTTATCATACTAAACGTGACCGAAAGGTTTTTTTTTTAATCCTAGTATTATCCTCTTCCTTGGCACAATAAGGCCGGGCACATACATCCGGAATTTTCTGTAAGAAATGTGGCGATTCATGTATAAAATTAAGATTCCAACGGTTTTTGCTTGAGTTTAACAGTCGTTTTTACTTGAATTGTTGCATTCCTTACGGAAAATTCCGAATATATGCGACCGGCCTAAGGAGTTCCGAACGTCAAAATGGGCCTTTATTTACAAATCGCTGGCTCATAGCCTGAATAAACTCAAACCTCTGAATGGTATCTGATTATCTACACAGTTATAATTAATCGCTAACGAACTTAAATACAATGTGTACATATTATTTTTAGGTTAATTAAAAAAGTTGCCTCGGGTTGTTTAATTTGAAACTTATGTGAAACAAATATTATATGAGTTTGTGAATCGCGGAACAACGGCCACAGTTCGCGGAAATATGTGTGTCGCCATTACGAAGTTGGTTGGGATTTTAAACTTTGTTAGAACCATTTTGCGATTCCATTTGTACAATGCTGTTCATTTATTTTATCTCGTTAAAATATTCTATGGCGTTTAAGGGTGAAACTAGTGTCAGTACACTAAATAAAAAAAAATAAAAATAAATACACTTCACGCCTTCTAATCCCAAAGCGGGGTAGGCAGAGGCACTTGCTAAAGCAAATGCCCATGGTTCACCAAGCATATTTAACCCAACGTGACAGGGGGTGAGCCCGTCGCCGTTATAGAGTTCACACACCTTGTGGTCCATCCTCGGGGTCCTTCACCGTACGAGCGTTGCGTTGCGTACATAGGCTTTGAAATAAATGCAATGTAATTAGGAAAAAAAACAACCAAATCTAAACATACTAAATTGTTAATTCTTTTATAATCCCTCTCGGGGACATTTCCCGCCCCTCTACGTCGTAATAATAAAACTTGTAGTGTCTGAATATGAGTGTCCACGAACGTGTTAAGCAGATCAATAAATAAAGCAAATGCTCAAAGTTTACCAAGCGAATTTAACCCATGAATGATAAGTTCGTAAAAATATGAAATAGAGTTTAGTGTGACTTTTTGGAGCGTTGCATAGTTAGGTGTCTGTAAAAAGGTAAATACGGGCTAAAACCTATTTGTAATCTTTTCCTATTTAGAAAACTTTTTACTCACCTGATACACAAAAAGTTTGCAACTGGTGTAGGCACTTTTTACTGTTGCGTGCTTAAGAGTCGGTTTTGGTTGACGTGTTGAAACGAACCAACCATAATATTAAGATATGATTTGAAACCACTCGATAATCTATACTTCTAATCAATCTAATCTAAATGAATATTGTCGGCAATCCTTTATAATTTAAACTGCTTTAAAAAACTTGGGTTTGGAAAAGTTCGTGTTAATACTCATTTATAATAGTAGTGAAGGTTATTATTTTTATCTACAAAAAATATATATACCAAAAAACATTATTTTGTTTATTTTCATCCCGAAGTAGTTATTAAAATAAAAAGGTTTTTATTCCGATTGTTAAACAAACAATTTGCTGTACGTTATGATTTGTATAAAATAAAACATTTTCCAATTAACTTCGAAATATTTGTTAGTTGAAAATAATGTTTGGTTTTCGATAGTGCACCTGATTTCAAATACATTACAATCAACGTGTTTATCGAATGTTTGTTCGGGGATAACTTCGTCGTTCATAAGCCGATTTTGGCGATGACTTTTGTTTTGTTTGAAAGAAGATATTTGAAAGTATGTCGTCCTATGATAAAACAATCTGGGTAAGATTATGGCAAACTAGATAAATCTACGGGAACTTTAAAAAAAATATTAAGTATTATTTTTGTAATCTCAGTCTTCCATTAGCTCTTTTTACTCGTAATATTTTTTGTACGAAATACAAAAATAAAATCTAATACTCGTAAATTCTAGAAAAGCTCGTTAGCCGTGGACCGGATGTGAGAACCCGCAAACTAGCTGCGTTCTCAATTTAAAAGTGTCTATTGTTTTACGACGCCATTGCGGCTGATCTACGTACAACGGTATTTTAAACAATGCGCCAAGAAAAGTAAAATGGCTTTTTCAACTGAGGTTTCGTTATTTATTTCGATGTTGTTTTGTTTAATATACTTGGGGGTTCAAATATCCGGTGCGCCAAAGAAAAACACAATATATTATGGTGCTTTGAAATTTTCGTTAATTTTTTTTTGTATTTTTCTGGCAATAAATTATAGGATTATTAAATAAGTGTGGAAAGTATTATTTGGTATTTTTTTTATAAGTAATAACTAATAGTTGTGCTATTTATGAGTAACCAGTTACTTAATATAGCTTTTGAGTATAAAATAATCGTATTTGAGTTTTGTAGGCAGTAAAAGAAATTTAAAAAAATGGCACGAGCGCTAACGTAGACGATGAAAAAAACTCTACGCAGTTCTCCCCTACTTGCACGCGTAACTAGAATGTTATAAAAAAGTGCAGCTATTTCTTTTAAAACTTTCCAACTAGGTCAAACGGCCTCCGACAATAGACCTACCTACTAACTAAGCAAAAAAAATATAGTGTACCGAGCGAATACTGAAAAGAAGAGAACATTAAAAATACGTTTGTACTTTTTTTTTCTATACCACCGGCGAACGGCGCCAAAACCAACAAACTCAAAGGTCATGAATGAATCCTCGAATGCAACAGTAACCTACATTGAAACTGGGAATCGGAGCGTGACGCGCTTTACACGGCGCGGGACATAACGGAAATGTTTCAGCTAGCAACATACTGGCTGGCAACAATGAATGAAGTCACTTTCCTTCGCAGAGGATGGTGGTTATTCTTTTTTTCGAAAAAAGAATGCTAGGCTTTTTTTAATACCGAATAGAATCAAGTGTGACTTTTTGGACCGTTGCATGGTAGGTGCAATACGAACTGTAACCTATTTGTAATTTTTTCTTATTTAGTAAACTTTTTGATCGTATGTTACACAAAAAAGTCTGGAACTGATATAGGTACGTACTTTAATGTTTTATTGAATCAAGTTTTATGATTCCTAAAAGATTTACAGGCAAACTTAAAATAACTGGATTGTCTGAATGTAGTTCAATAAAATAGAAAACTTATTTATAACCTCGTAAAATGTAACCTATCTAACTACGGAATCGTTTTCTAAATTTCTTACTACTTAAATTATGACATTACCTATCCATTACCTATTTCGGTATATCTAAATACTTCATAAAATAAAAAAATAAAATAAATACACTTCACGCCTTTAATCCCAAAGAGAGGTAGGCAGAGGCACTTGCTAAAGCAAGTACCCACGGTTCACCGAGCGTATTTAACCCAACGTGACAGGGGGTGAGCCCATCGCCGTTATAGGTTTCACACACCTTGTGGTGTGCGGGTTTCATCACGATGTTGTCCTCCACCGTACGAGCGTTGCGTTGCGTACATAGGCTCTGAAAAAGAGTCCCATTGGTACACGTCCAGTAGCCGGACTCGACCTCCCGGTTACAAGTCAAGTATCCGACCAACTGGACCACAGACGCTCTTCATATTCAATATTTTTCTATCAACCTCTCTAGAAATTATATAAAAACCTTTATATGTGTACAAAAATATCACTGACATTTATATGGTTTGTCCTTTCCACACGACACCGGTCTTTGTCCCAGCCACTTTCCGACGAGGAGCCGCACTTCCATTGTCTCGGGCCGCTAATGTGCCATGAAGTTACAGGTGTCTTTTGGTGGATCTCTTTCCAGGTCAGACATTTTAGGGCTTTCCACTGTTTGATTCGAAGACTGTAGTAAAATTTTAAAGCGGGAATTTCAGAGATGAAAGTAACGAACGGGTTTAGGCTTTTGATGTATATTTTTAAGTAAGTAATTAGGTACAGTAATCAATTATTTAGCCTTGTTGTTTTGTGGAAGCTGAAGTGCTCATAAAAACGTTGGCTTCCTTTTATCCCTTTTACTTTATTAATTTTTCAAAGGGGTGTAGTGAGGATTAAAATTAAATATAATTAAACGGGGAATTTCTTTTGAAAAAATTAAATCTCTTACCGCTGTCTTATCTGGAAGGTAGGATCAGTGGACTCTAGATACTGATTTAAATTTAAAGCACTTTTACATATAATTATGTATAAAGCTATTTTATTTATGCTGCTACTTCTAATCTGTACTATAAGGATATTTACCAAGAAAATAATATTTTTTTAAACATACATTTTTAAAAGATCGAAAGGTACTATTGAAGGATTCGTATCGAAATTGAGACTAATTTAACAGGTAACTAAGTTAAGTAACAAACTTAACTTACATAGTTAGTTAATCAAAATAACCCTTAGTTCCGTTTCCTGGCACAATATGGTAGCTAGCTATGGGAAAGAATAGACCCATTTCGAAGCTACGAACTAATTAGCTACGAAGTAGATGTTTGATGATTCTTTCCCGTGCCGTAGCCAGCTACCAAATACAACTAAGCAAAATAACTATATACCTATTTCTACCAAATTAGCATTATACCAAACGCCAAAGAGAAAAGTCTTTGTTAAGAAATTGAGAAACGAAAACTGGAACAGAGCATTGAAATACTACTTCCAGCCAGTCGCCCGACAAACAAATCTAACAGATCAAACAACCAATCACAAATCGCCTATCCATTGACGCAACGATTAATTTAGCACCGCACCCAATCATGAATCAATAAAGCAAGTGTGGCATGTGTAATGTAAGTCTTCATTGGACAGAAGACCGGAACCCTGACATTCAGAGTTGCAGTAAAACGTTCTAAGTCAGATCAAGGTGAGATATTTTTTTTTTGTTGATTTACAGTCGCTTTGTTCGGCTTTGCATTCTTAAATACTACACTAATGATACAAAAAGACCCTTTTCATCGAACAAAAAGTACGGGAACGAGTACCAAGAAAGCGTAGTTAGTGTATATCTTTAGTAAGGTGGTGTGTGTTGGTTGATTTATCGAGTGTAGATGTTTTCGGAGTACCGGCCACCATGAATCATGAACGAGTTTTCAGGTAAACATTCGGTGTGTCTGTGCTATGCGAGGTTACAAGAAAAATAGGAAGGAATCACTAACTGGAAATTCTGTCGTGAATTTTTTTTGCGTTTTTTTGGTACCTGACTTTTTAAAATTTGTATTTAAATAAATAAATATAAATATTTTACAACAACACACACATTGCATTCATCCCATGTTGCTTGTTTAAGGAAATCATCAATCATCCAGTTTTTACTAGCCACCTTGTTCCTATCATCAGTCCATCGTGCCTCAGGGCATCTTACACGTCCGTTTGCTGAGACGCGGTCTCCATTCGAGAACTCGTTTACCCCAACTTTATTTTATTTTTTAT
>SJJU01030665.1:0-19327 GCA_012932125.1 Conopomorpha cramerella | reverse complement strand
CGACAAGGTAGGCAGTAATCCCCAAGGATTGACACCTATGTATAGGTAACTTGTCTTTACGAAACACAGTTACCTACCTATCTACTCACTTACAAAACACAGGACCTTCGTTAGCCTATGTCGTGAGTACAACAAAAAAGGATCTAGCAATAACTCTGTTATTAGGTCGGGTAGCCAAAATACTAAGGTAGGCAGTGTCTTTTTGCCTGTATAGTGTGCACGCCACTGTTATTGATACGATACGATTCTTAATATAATTTCAGAAGGCGTTTCTTTAAAAAAAAAAACGGTGGTCCCAATTAAAAATGTCGGTAGTACAATTTTAGGAATATGATCTTTTCTACACCGTTAGATTGGCGATATTAAGATATATAAACTTATTACGTATATTACATCACGTAAAGATACCAAAGATTATAAGCTGTTGTAAATTTGAAGTATCTACCACAAGTAGTTTAGTTTCAAATCCAAAACTAACTTCTATGTTCGCTCCTGAACATGTTCCGTTTTGTAGATCCAACTTTCTTAATAGGGACCATCGAAAATTTAAAAAGCACAAAAATCGCTAGATCCTAATAAATTGCACCACAACCCCCAGACATCTGAATGCTCGATTCTAAGTGGTTTTAACCGCAAGCCTCTTACTTGTTGGCAACAAACTCCTTTCATAATATCTGCCAAGTTTTTGATACTGTCTTTTGACAGTTCCGTCTTTTTACACTCATATACTACCTTTGACAGATAGGTTTTTTTTTATTGCAAAGAAAGTTTTTTTACATTTTACTAAGAAAATTTTAATTAAAAGAACTCACCGGGTATATAGGCGCGAATATAATAAAAAACAAGCTCGAGCTTACCTTTGTTGTTTTACTCTTCGCCGCAGTGGCCATGCGTCGTGGTCGCGAGTGGACGTCGAGTAAAATAACAAAGGTAAGCTCAGTTTTCTCTTGTTTGCTTGCATGTTGAGGGGTTCAGTTACATAACCCACAGGGGATCTCTTTTATTTTATTTAATGTTAATATCATTTAGTGCCCTTGAGCTGTTCACCAGTCAGGCATGTATCCGGCCATCAAGCATTTGGTAAATTAGTATTAAGTCATATTTATGTTAAGTATACTTAGCAGTAAGCCTTGGCGATTTGAAAAGATGCCAGTTTCTTCCCGGTTCTTCTGGCCAGTAAAAGAAATTAATTCGAACCGGGGACGATTACTTTTGTTTTAAAGTCATAAATGACGTTCATCAAGCTTTGTGTTATGCTACTGTATATCTGTATGTTATAGCACTTGCAATGGTGAAAAATAAATGTTTTGACTTTGACCAATTTCAGTTCTATTGTTATTATGTCGACGGGCGATTTTTTGGTGGAAAAGTGGCAGGCTGAAGGTGGTAATCGATAAAAATGATAATCGCATACAGCAATCAATGAGCATTAGACAGGTGGGACTTATTGAAACAGTGCAGACACTTGTTAAGGCAAAGTGAAAGTGTTTTTGTAACTCCGGCACATATCGATAAAGGTAAGCCATTATTAATTAAAGTGCCGACTCACGTATCTTATTTATTTATAAATATTGGAGCAGCATTATGCTCGTAATATTACACAATCGTTTAATATTCTGTATAGGTATATTTTGTTACGGAGATGATACCTGGAGTGGAACGTAAAAATAAACACACTATTTCTTCGCAAGTTCACCGGTACAAATGGTTGTATGAAAAGGTTAAAAATAACTAAAGGTGACGACACAGTCTGTCCAGTCCACACGCCCGCTCTGAAAGACTTCAGGCTGTTCGAAAAAAAATATTTTTTTTTGTTTATGGAATGTCGAATGCATTTATTAAAATTACTTATTTTAATGTAGTCAATATTAAAGTACTTACTTGAACATAGGCATACATTGAATTTAGGCCCTATGTCATCGGGTAGTAATGCAAAGTTTCATCAAAATCCGTTAAGTATTTACATACTTTCTGAAAAAAAAAAACATCCAATTATCCATCCGAAACTTTCTCATTAAAAATCGTTGTTGGAATAACACGCCATATCATTTGAATTTGAGGTACAAGATACGAAAAAAAAATGTTCTAAAAGTCATTGCAAAAGCGCCCTTCGAAAATCATTAGCATTGCCAACTTTAGAGGTGAAAACCTACTTAGTGCATCATTGACTTATTTGGAGCAAAAACTTTTATAACACTTCTGTGGGTTCGTAAAAACGTGACTTGAAAAAACAAATACTTTTAAAGTGATTTAATTTATACCTACACAAGTTTTGCTGCCTAAATTGAGTATTTGTGAGTTTTTTAGTCCCTAACGAGTGCGTTGACTCCAAAACATGTTCCCAATTTGTATTCCACGTTGCGCTCTCTTTAAATATAAAACTTTCAAAAGCCAGAAAGAAGCTTAAGAAGCAGGTACCTTATAATATCTTAGTAATATTATAAATGGGAAAGTGAGTTTGTATGTTTGTTCCGCTGTCACGCTATAACTCCTGATTGTTTTGAAAATTTGCAGACGTATTGTTAGAAGCCCGTTTTAAATAATATGGTACTTTTTATCCCGGACAAAAATGATGTTCCCGAGGGAAAACAAAATATTCCTTTATACCGTAATATAACCGAAGTCCACGCGGGCGGAAAGCTAGTCCCAAATAAAAGAAAGTTTTTCAATCATTTGACTGGTCACCGTTGGTGTGGTGGTCAGCTTGATTCCCGCTGTTGACAGTTACTTAGGTGATGAGCTTTTAAGTATTTGTTGGATTCGTCTGCGTGTTTTATTTATATGAGTTACATACTTAAAAAAGAGCGTCTGTGGTCCAGTTGATCGGATAGTTGACTAGTAACCGGGAGGTCCCGGGTTCGAGTCCGGCTACTGGACGTGTACCAATGGGACTCTTTTTCAGAGCCTATGTACGCAACGCAACGCTCGTACGGTGAAGGACAACATCGTTATGAAACCCGCACACCAACAAGGTGTGTGAACCCTATAACGCGCATGGGCTCACCCCTGTACGTTGGGTTTAAATACGCTCGTGCAACCAGTGGGTACTTGCTTTAGCAAGTGCCTCTGCCTAGCTCCCTCTTTGGATTAAAGGCGTGAAGTGTATTTTTTTTTTTTTTTTTTTTTTTACTTAAAAAAATGTTTTTGAGTAAGTATTTATTTCGTTGTCTGAATTCCATAACACAAGTGCTTTAGCTACTTAACATGGGATGAAGGCAATGAGCGTGTAGTTGTGAAATATTTATTTATTAATTTTGTTTAAGATAAAACGAAAACCTAATACCCTCGTCGCGTTTTTACAATAGGACAACCAGGAGAACGGCAAAACGTCATCCATATCTTAAATGTGAAGGTGGATTTACCATTTACGCGAACCGCCAGGATGTGGAATGACTTGCCGGAGTCTGTGTTTCCTGCGCAGTACAGTCTGAAGGTTTTCAAGTTGCGGGTAAATAGGTAAGTATCTAATGAGCAAGTTGCTTCATCGTAGAGCACATCGCTGCTTAACATCAGTCAGGACGGTGGTCAAACGCTTGTTCATTGAGTTAAAAACAAATTGCAGAGGAATAGCGTTAATAGTGTATATTGACAAAGCAACGTTTGCCGGGTCTGCTATTACCTACGTAATATAAAACGAAGTCGCCTCCCGCTGTCTGTTCCTATGTATGCTTAGAGCATTAAAACTACGTAACTCAGGCAAGGTGGACTGATGATATACGCAAGATGGCTGGCAGAAGCTGGATGCGAGAAGCCGAAAACAGACCACAGTGGCGTGCAATTGGAGAGGCCTATGTCCAGCAGTGGACAAGTATGGGCTGATGATGATGATGATGATCATGAAATGATGCGGTTATCTTTAGTAGATGGAGTGATTCCAGAGGAAGGTGTATATGTATCGCCACATGACATCATATTCTGGACGTGAGCCTTCCCCAATGATTACTATCATAATTTGCCACAATAGCCACGCTTGGCAGGCGGGTGGGCGATCGCAGTGGTGTTGTGGCTTAACTCCAGAGAGCGCTGCTGCTGCCCGTCCTCTGGAGAGTTCCCTCGGTCGCCTCTTAAGACCCGCACGACGGGATTTTTTTTAATCTATACTAATATTATAAAGTTGAAGAGTTTGTTTGTTTGTTGTTGAACGCGCTAATCTCAGGAACTACTGGTTCGAATTGATTTTTTCTTTGTGTTGAATAGACCATTTACCGAGGAACGCTTTATATCACATCACGCTGCAACTATTAGGAACGAAGAAATAATGGAAAATGTGAAAAAGACGGGTAAAATTATTCACCCTTGGCTACCGTTGCGTGCGCAGCGAAATAATGTATATTAGCAAAAGAACATTTGCCGGGTCAGCTAGTATTACAATAATATTGGTAGGATTTATCAAGATCCGAATGTTGTCTCGTTCAGCAACTTCGTTTTTCGCTGATGTGGTGCAGTGCTGACCATGCTTTCTCGCTACAATATGTTATTACTGACGTATCAATCGCTCCTGTACTAAGAAAAAAAAGTGCTCTTAGACAAATGAGGCCGTCAACGCAGAATTGGCCTAAGTCACAGATTTTAATATTCCGACTTAAGTACCTACTTCGTAAAACTAAAAACATGTTACAATAAAAAAAAACATGCTAAAGAATCTATAATTTTAATTACAAAAAATAAACATTTGGACAAAAATAAGCTTCCATAAAATATCTACATACATAAGTCAAACTCATTATTCTCCGTACTGATTGATCTAGGGTTAGGCTACTTTAGCGCTGACGGCCTTAAATATCCATATTCCACGTTACGGGGAGAAATATGATGTACCGACGATGGGCTCACCCCCTGTCACGTCGGGAATACGCCAGGTGAACCGTGGATATTTGTTTAGAAAGTGCCTCACCCTTTGGGATTAAAAGGCGTGAAGTGTATTTATTTTTTATTTGACATAGGTACTTATAAAATATTTCCCATACTCACCGATGTAAATGAGCCATTCTGTATTGTGACAAGTAAAAAAATCAACCTTAATTACATTAATATGAGTCTTATCCTTAGGGTGGTAGGGCCGATTGTCCGCCGACAGTAGGGCCAACAATCCTACCTACGTAGTTAACTCATCACCGAAGCTGTTGATTAAAAAAAAGACAACTTCACAACAAAGGAATAAAGTGTGCAGTATAATAATTTGCACAAAATACTTCCTGAATGCGTTTCCCCGTGAAGTTGGCAGCTGCGCCACACACTGTGCAGTCAATTAATCTTATGACGACGTGTGAATGCGAAATGTATGGGAAGAAGATAATAAGTAGGTATAATAATATTCCGGGATTTTTCACACACTGTCATCTCACTCCAAATTAGGATACATTGTATGATTCGTGCCAGAAACATTACGCATGTAAATATTGTATTTAACTACATATTATATTCTTAACTAGTGGACGCCCCGCGATTTCATTCGCGTAGTACCTGCATCCCGAATTCCAACCCCCTTACCAATAAACGCCTTTTTACTTACACAACTGGTATTACAGGTCTACTTGAACTGGTTATTCCGTATTTGACATACAACTGACAAGTTAAGTTGAGCTTTGTGTATCTTCTAAATAGCAATTCCGCCATTATTGGTAAGGCCCCAAGTGTCTAACTTGAGCGGTTTAGATTTTTCATACAAAAGTATTTTCCCGTTCATTCCCGTTACCGTTGGAATTTCTGGAATTCCTTTGTTAGTGCAACCCTACGACACCTAAGCTATGTCCATTCCAAATTTCAAGTATCTACGTTTAGCCGTGCGTTGATATATCAGTCAGTCAGTCAGTCTGTCAGATTTCCCTTTTATATATAATTTTTGTTTATCACTATGAACAACCGTTTGACCACCATCCTGCCTGATGTTAAGCAGCGATGTGGTCTACGATGGAGCACATTTAGATTTAGATAGTTACACTATTTTTTACACTTTTTTTTATAGTCACACGTTTTTTAAGACAAATGTAAGGACTATGATCGGCCCCCCTGTATGTAAGAGATCCTTGACAGAGAAAGGCTACCGAGTGTAAAAGGACCCCGAGCAACAATGGTCTTAGAAACGTTGTTGGGTTCGTTAATATGAACAACTTTTAGTATGGCGACAATACGGGGAAATGAAAAAAAAAAATGTCCCTGTGTTCCTTCCTCCTCCTTTGTTATATCTTTAAAACTACGCTATGGATTTTGATGAGCTTTTATGTAGTAGAAAAAGTTATTCTAGAGAAAGTGCTTTCCACTTTCATAGTGCGAACCGCCAGGATGTGGAACGACTTGTCGGAGTCTGTGTTTCCTGCGCAGTACAGTCTGAAGGTCTTCAAGTCGCGGGTGAATAGGTACCTTCTGAACAAGTGTGCTCCATCGTAGACCACATCGCTGCTTAACATCAGGCAGGATGGTGATCAAACGCTTGTTCTTTTTTTTAAAAAAAGAAAGGTTTACATGCATATAATAGCGTTAATAACGCATCATTTTTATGATTATTCAAGATTGTTATGAAAAAAAATATGCGTTTAATGTTTCCAAAATTAGGACTTATACGTTTGTAGGTCCGTTAGTTTTTTTGTATGTAAAATTATATATTTTACATACGTTTTTTTTTTTTAAATTATTAGAGTTCGTGAATTAAAACTTGCAACATAAATCGACTTTGCAAAAATAGCTACCTTATCCTTCTCAAGTTATAATATCCGTAGATGGAACTGGCCATTGCAGCGCGTACTTTATTATAGTATGAAACAGCATCGGGAAGCAAAATCCTTGAAATCTTCTTCCGATAGCTTTCTTTATTATACGCACTTTACATACAACACAAGTATTAAGGAATCTCATCCTTCAGCTGACTTATTACGTCTCCATGTACTTATCTGTCCAAAGATCTGACATGCTGACTACTAGGTACTAGTGATGTAACGAATGTCAATTTTTAGACAATGCGAATATCTGCCGTTGATATTCTGAACTTGAACTTGTACTTGGCTTGAACTTGGCGCCATTTGTCTATGGCTGTATTTTGACAGCTTAGATGGCGCGCGAGTTGCTGCATGCACACGTTTGTGATTCTTTCTTCCGGGCATTGTCGAACCGATCTGAAGAAGACCGATTGATGTTTGATTGACGAGTGTTATAGTGTGTGCGTGTGTGTTGCTTAAGAAAAAATCGTAAACAAACTTGTGAAACAAACACGGCATTTTGAGGTTAGAATGTGTTATGTGAATTGTAGTACATTATTTTCAGTATAAATGGTTTCTGTTAAAACTGATAAAAGTATAAGAAGAAAGACTAATAGAAGTTACCTTTTTGTTTTTTAATTAATACTATAGTTTGAAAATATAAGATTATTTTGAGTCCAAATAGTTTATCTTATGTTATGACTGTATAAGAAAGAAGTAAATTAGAAGTTTATTTTTTGTTTTGTTAATTCATTGTTAGTTTAAAAATAGGACATTCTTTTGAGTTTTAATATTTTCTGTAAAGACTGAAAAATGTATAAGAAAAAAAGTCTAATAGAAGTTATCTTTTTGTTTTTGAATTAAAACTATAGTTTGAAAATATGAGATTATTTTGAGTCAAGTTAAATAGTCAAGAGTCAAGTTATATAGTTTAAGATTTTGGAAATAAAAATTATAAGAAGTTTATACTTATTTCTCGTTTTAATTTACCTTTTTGTAATGGAAAGTCTTATTTATTTTAGGACGTCCATATTCGCAAAACATTCGCATTCAATTGCGAATGCGAATACGAATATCAAAACACATGGGAATATTCGCGAATGCGAATGCGAATATTCGTTACATCACTACTAGGTACCTATATAATTAAAGAGAGCGTCCGTGGTCCAGTTGGTCGGGTACTTGACTTGCAAGCGGGAGGTCGCGTGTTCGACTCCGGCTACTGGACGTGTACCAATGGGACTCCTTTTCAGAGCCAACGTCCGCTACGCAACGCTCATACGGTGAAAGACGACAACAATTCGGTGATGAAATTGACATACCACGAGGTTTGTGAACGCTACAAAGACCATGGGGTCACCACCAACGTTCGGTTAAAATACGAACCGTGGGCATTTTCATATGAAGTATCTCTGCCTACTTATATCATTTTTGAGGACAAAAGGCGTGAAGAGTACTTATTTTTTAATACAAGTTGTAGAGCTCCAAAGCAAAAAAAAAATTACTCGTACTGTCTTAACTATAAATATGAATATAAAATTAGTATAACCTCCAGGGTGGCCTGTGCCCAGCAGTGGATGCCACGAAATATAAACTCTCCTATCTATCAAATTGGACGAAATTACACATAAATGCCGACTTTTGTGAATATCGGTAGCCTTGGTGAAGAGTTCATTGGGAACAAACATCATGACACTGGATTTTTATACATATATTATTAAGATATTGAAAATTCACACCAAATATTCAACACCTGCATGCTAAAGTATACTTGTCTTAAACAACAATGTTCTTTGCCCATCAAAACCTTGTATATTTCTTACGCTTCGACAATACAATGATATATCACTTACTTATAATTAAATGTAGATATGTGTCTTCACGCCATTTTGTACCCTAAAAGGGGTAGGCGGAGACGTTCTCGATGACCTCTGCGTTCCGAGATAGCGTTCGTGGTTATTTATACAAAGTTATTTTAAGATTTCTTTTTAACTTGTAAATAAAAATGTTTGTTGCTGTAGCAGCTTTGCCTTATGTTTCAGTATAATTACGGAGCACACCACATAGGCAAAAATAGTAGTAGGCAGTGGCCTACCTTAGTATTTTGGCTAACCGACCTAATAATAGAGTTAGTGCTAGAACTTTTTTTGTTGTACTCACGACAGAAGCTGGCGAAGGTCCTGTGATTTGTGGGTGTGTAGTAGATGCCTATATTTCGTAAAGACAAGTTACCTATACATAGGTGTCAATCCTTGGGGATTACTGCCTATCTTGTCGTAAAAGCCAGTGCACGCCACTGTTACGGAGTAATCCGAAAATTCACGTGGACGTCGGGATTGGCAGTTCGTTACAATTAGTTGAGGAGATTCTGCCGGGGACTGGCGGATTGGAGCGAGAGGCTAATAAGAATAAGGACAAGCGCTTTACATGTGCATATAAAAATCTAAGCCACTTTTTGTTGTCATTCCATAACTCCGGAACGAGTGGACCGATTTCGCTAATTCTTCTTTTGTTGTGCTCACTAATGAAAGCAGAAAGAAAAAAATGACATCCACTGCTGAGCACAGGCCATCCTAGATATTACTATTAATAGTTAAGACAGGACAACGTCTGTCGAGTCCACTAGTATCAGTTAGAACTTAGTACCCAGGACGCAGGCGTTATTATTTAAGCGGAAAGTAAGTAAGATTAGACTAAAGATACCGCCATACACACACGATCAGGTAGGCTTTCTAAGGTGCCAGGTTGGTTGGGTTTTTGTTAAGAAGTCTAATGTTTATGTAGGTCGATAATTTTTTTTCGTTTAAACGCCTAAAGACTTCTTCTGAAAATACCTCAGTAGGTTCTACAAAACAGTAGACTAGAACTGAAAAGTGTATTTCCGGATTACGCTTTATGTATATTTGGAACGCCCGTTTCCTTGAGCGCTGAGTAAACTGAGACAACGGCTTACTTTTTAACCCAATTAAAGAAAGGAGGAGGTTTTTCATTCGTAGGTAGTTTTATGTTTGTTACCTTAAAACTTTTGAGTTGGTGAATCGATTTGTAAATTTAGCTCAATACCGACAATGGCATCCATAACAAAACCCACAAATCTGTAAAATATTAACGTTATAAGTCGGGTCTATTTTCTTGAAAGTTATATCATTTCTTTTTTTATATAGCCTGCGTTTTTTCTGGGCCGTATTCTGTCAAGTCTTCCACTCCTCTCTATTTTGGGCCACCTCCCCCTCCCCACAGTTGGGGGAAGAGGAGACCCAATATAGACGAAATAGGCCTAATTTGCCCAATATGTGTCTATAAAAATATTAACAGAGAAACGGAAGAGGAAAACATACGAAAAAAATGAGTATATCAAAATATGTATTGTATGCTCGTACTAGTGGACTCGACAGACGTTGTCCTGTCTTAACTATTAATATGAATATAAAATTAGTATAACCTCCAGGGTGGCCTGTGCCTAGCAGTTGATGTCACGAAATATACACTATCCTATCTCTCAAATTGGACCAAATTACATATAAGTGCCAACTTTTGTGAATATACCCCCATATGCCTTGGTGAAGAGTTCATTGGGAACAAACATCATGACACTGGATTTTATACTCGTTTATATAAAACTCAAAGTCCTGACTGCTTCATTAATCACTGACTCACCATCGCTTGACCCAAACCCTTGACCCCAGAATACTGAAGTTTTGCACAGGGTCAGCATCAGGGCTCTTTTTATGATGATTACTATAAGTAAGATAAGAAAGGATAGATTTTTTTTTAACTACAGTTTAAGGACCGCCTTAGGAGATGAATTTACGAATACGAATTTCCTTGTTTTATTTTCCTTTTAACTCAAAAATGAGGGTAGAAGTTGAAATGACAATGCAGCTATGGTTATAAAACTGGGCGGTCGTTTCGTACAGCAAATACTGAAATAGCGCGAACGTCCACTTGTCACAAATATGTTTAATTTAAAGTGATGTCGTAAAATATCTTTCTTATTCGATCATCATGAGAATAAAAACTGAAAGTCGAGTATAATGATGTTATATTTTTTTTAATTGAGATCAAATCAATCGAAATCACCTACACGAATAATGCCCCAGAACTAGAGATGGGTTTCGACCCGGGTTTTTACCATGCCACCGGGTTTTAACCCGATTTGCACCCATTTTGACCGAGTTTTAACCCAAAATGACGGGTGAAAACTATTTTTTTGTAAATATTATAAAGTAATGATTATTTTAGGTTCTTGGGGGAAAAGGTGCGATGCATATGTTATGTTATGTTATTAAAATTGTATTATTGTTATTTTTCTTTCAATACAGGAATTGTAATTGTGTCTGTTCTTCATAAAACATTCTGATGAGTAAAAAAAACGATTGTCTAATATTGAAACACAGTAGGTATGATCAGATCATTTCTTTTATTTATTGTCATCGTTAGACAATCCGTAGGTATACAAATATTGATAAAAAATATTTTGGTATTTGGCATAAATTACAACTTGGTAGCAATTACTTAAATACTAGGATGTGATAGTTTTGTATTCGACAACTTACAATAATAAATAACAAATATAAACAATGTAAATAAGTATATATACAAATATTACAATATTTTTACATATAAAATTATGTGTGTGAATAGGGTAATCCACAAAGTGCAACAAGTCAATAAAAATATAACATCTTAAATAGTAGGTACGTAAGTATATATATGTTGATAGGTATAAGATAAAAAAAATATTTTCCCTGTTATTGTTTTATTCTGCGGTTTCATGTAAGTCACATGCCATAAATTCAAATTCGTTCATCGTTTCATTGTCAAACCATGTTCTGTCAGCCCCGTCGTCGCTTTCTGCTTCTGATAGCATGATTGGAGTCATAATCGGGGTTTCGTCGTCGGTGGCGCAAACATTGTTTGAGTTTTTATGAATTAGGTTCCAGTTGTATGCAATAAACGCAATTTTGGCAGCTCTATCAGTTGTCAGTCGATTCCTTTTCATGCTGTGAATATTTCCATGAGTGCTAAATGATCTTTCTGTAGCCGCAGATGAACATGGTGCTGTCAGAATTCTAAGTGCCACCTTACTTAATTTTGTACAGCTACAGATTCCTTTCCACCATGCTATAGGATTAATTTCATTCACCGATGACCAAATAAATTGTCGTCCCCATATGCCTTCTTTTGATTTATAAGCAGCCAACTCTGCCATTATCTCCATATCTAGAGACCGGGCCATCTTCCAAATGAACTCCATAGCATCCATGTGTTCATTTTCATTCATTTCTATGCCTTGGCTCTTCGGATCCAGAAGATACGCTGCTAAGTGTATAGGCTTAACTGTTTCAGCTATTCTCTTTTCGACGGCTAATCGTATGTGTTGCTTGTCTTCTTCGTTAATAATTGAGATATTTGGCAGCACAAACTCCAATTTGGACTTCATATCCTTGAAGACCATGTAAACGTTATGCATATTACAATCATTCGATTCCAGTTTGAATATAGGTTGAGTGATCGGTTCCAGTATTTGTATGCATTGATTTATTATATTCCAGAAGTGTTCGTCCAATAAAGTTAGCTTTGTCTCCACAGGAACTTCGCTTCTTTCGTGGACTGCCAATGTTTGGAGCGCAGCTTTCGTATTACTCAAACTTTTGAGGGCATTTAAATGACTGCCCCATCTTGTTTTGGTCGGTAGTTTTAGTGTTTCTCCCGCAGACTTTTCTTTTACAATTTTGGCGAGCATGGATACCAGAACCTGATTTTTCTTTATTGATTTTATAACGGTAGTAGCGATCTCAATATATCTGGTCATTACGTCTGGTCTCATAGAGTCATGGCATAGGAGATTTAAACTGTGAGCTGCACAATTAAGGGGCACTATATTGGGTTTTACATCTTGTACATTCTTTAATGCTTTTTGCATATTTCTTGCATTGTCTCCAATAAACACTACAAACTTTTCATCACCGTAAGTGTTCATTACCTTCAAAATTTCATCACTTATATACTTCGCTGTATGCCTGTTTTGCTCTGTACACACACTTTCCACAAAATATGGTTCTGGTTTTGATACCACTTACTTATAATTAAATGTAGATATGTGTCTTCACGCCATTTTGTACCCTAAAAGGGGTAGGCGGAGACGTTCTCGATGACCTCTGCGTTCCGAGATAGCGTTCGTGGTTATTTATACAAAGTTATTTTAAGATTTCTTTTTAACTTGTAAATAAAAATGTTTGTTGCTGTAGCAGCTTTGCCTTATGTTTCAGTATAATTACGGAGCACACCACATAGGCAAAAATAGTAGTAGGCAGTGGCCTACCTTAGTATTTTGGCTAACCGACCTAATAATAGAGTTAGTGCTAGAACTTTTTTTGTTGTACTCACGACAGAAGCTGGCGAAGGTCCTGTGATTTGTGGGTGTGTAGTAGATGCCTATATTTCGTAAAGACAAGTTACCTATACATAGGTGTCAATCCTTGGGGATTACTGTCTATCTTGTCGTAAAAGCCAGTGCACGCCACTGTTACGGAGTAATCCGGAAATACACGTGGACGTCGGGATTGGCAGTTCGTTACAATTAGTTGAGGAGATTCTGCCGGGGACTGGCGGATTGGAGCGAGAGGCTAATAAGAATAAGGACAAGCGCTTTACATGCACATATAAAAATCAAAGCCACTTTTCGTTGTCATTCCATAACTCCCGAACGGGTGGACCGATTTCGCTAATTCTTCTTTTGTTGTGCTCACTAATGACAGCAGAAAGAAAAAAATGACATCCACTGCTGAGCACAGGCCATCCTAGATATTACTATTAATAGTTAAGACAGGACAACGTCTGTCGAGTCCACTAGTATCAGTTAGAACTTAGTACCCAGGACGCAGGCGTTATTATTTAAGCGGAAAGTAAGTAAGATTAGACTAAAGATACCGCCATACACACACGATCAGGTAGGCTTTCTAAGGTGCCAGGTTGGTTGGGTTTTCGTTAAGAAGTCTAATGTTTATGTAGGTTGATAATTTTTTTTCGTTTAGACGCCTAAAGACTTCTTCTGAAAATACCTCAGTAGGTTCTACAAAACAGTAGACTAGAACTGAAAAGTGTATTTCCGGATTACGCTGTAGGTATATTTGGAACGTCCGTTTCCTTGAGCGCTGAGTAAACTGAGACAACGGCTTACTTTTTAACCCAATTAAAAAAAGGAGGAGGTTTTTCATTCGTAGGTATTTTTATGTTTGTTACCTTAAAACTTTTGAGTTGGTGAATCGATTTGTAAATTTAGCTCAATACCGACAATGGCATCCATAACAAAACCCACAAATCTGTAAAATATTAACGGTATAAGTCGGGTCTATTTTCTTGAACATACATACATACATACATACACTTCACGCCTGTCTCCCAGAGGGGTAGGCAGAGACTACAGATCTCCATTTGTCACGATCCTTTCGCTTCATCTACATTCATACATCTTTTCATACATGACCTCCGGTTTCGAGTACTTTTCACGCACCTTCCGCCAGGACATCACCAATCTGGTCAATGTATGTCCTTCTGGGGCGACCTCTACTCACCCGGCCCATTACATCACCCATATAAATCTCTTTCGCCAATCGACTTTCATCCATTCTCTCCATATGTCCAAACTATATAATAATGCCCAAAATATATAATATATTTTCTTGAAAGTTATATCATTTCTTTTTTTATATAGCCTGCGTTTTTTCTGGGCCTTTCTGTCAAGTCTTCCACTCCTCTCTATTTTGGGCCACCTCCCCCTCCCCACAGTTGGGGGAAGAGGAGACCCAATATAGACGAAATAGGCCTAATTTGCCCAATATGTGTCTATAAAAATATTAACAGAGAAACGGAAGAGGAAAACATACGAAAAAAATGAGTATATCAAAATATGTATTGTATGCTCGTACTAGTGGACTCGACAGACGTTGTCCTGTCTTAACTATTAATATGAATATAAAATTAGTATAACCTCCAGGGTAGCCTGTGCCTAGCAGTTGATGTCACGAAATATACACTATCCTATCTCTCAAATTGGACGAAATTACATATAAGTGCCAACTTTTGTGAATATAGGTAGCCTTGGTGAAGAGTTCATTGGGAACAAACATCATGACACTGGATTTTATACTCGTTTATATAAAACTCAAAGTTCTGACTGCTTCATTAATCACTGACTCACCATCGCTTGACCCAAACCCTTGACCCTAGAATACTGAAGTTTTGCACAGGGTCAGCATCAGGGCTCTTTTTATGATGATTACTATATGTAAGATAAGAAAGGATAGATTTTTTTTAACTACAGTCTAAGGACCGCCTTAGGAGATGAATTTACGAATACGAATTTTCTTGTTTTATTTTCCTTTTAACTCAAAATTGAGGGTAGAAGTTGAAATGACAATGCAGCTATGGTTATAAAACTGGGCGGTCGTTTCGTACAGCAAATTTAATACTGAAATAGCGCGAACGAAACCGCGGGGCGTCCACTTGTCACAAATATGTTTAATTTAAAGTGATGTCGTAAAATATCTTTCTTATTCGATCATCATGAGAATAAAAACTGAAAGTCGAGTATAATGATGTTATATTTTTTTTAATTGAGATCAAATCAATCGAAATCACCTACACGAATAATGCCCCAGAACACAATGGTATTGTTTTTGTCCGCTGTTCACAGACACACACACACACACGCGCACACATTGACACACAGATGCGCGTGCGCCGTTAGCTCTGACTGTACCAGCTTGCTTAAACGGGCACAATAATTTTTATAAGCTCATTGTTCATGAGTTGTCAAAAAATTGATTTTTAATTTTTAATGTACGTTACCGTTACTTTGAGGTAGCATAAATATTTATTTTACTTGTTATTTAGGCCTGCCCCAAGTAATTATAAATCCACACATACATACAGTAATGTTAATTTAATGTTACAGTAAATTATCACAAATTAGCTGATTCGGCAAACGCTGTTTTGCTGTGACGCCAGTTCCTTTAGAGAGCACATTTTTGTTTTTTTTTAAAGGATCTTATAAACAAACAGAAGTGTATTTAGAACAAAACATTGTTGACACATTTTTGTTTTAAAAAGTATCTGATAAAGGAATAAGTGGGATTAAACCGCTCGTATGTGGAACCCGTAAAACAACACAGAAATATTGTTCTCCTGACGGAGTGGACATGTATGCAGCAGCAGCAGCCTATGTCCAGCAGTGGACAAGTATGTGCTGATGATGATGACGATGATGATGACAGAGTACTTAGGTTTCTCGCATACCTTTTATCTAAATAGTTATGTAAGGACCAATATCGTAGAACGTTAGACGGCATGCTGGACCTATATTCAGACTGCTGGGACTAACCGACGAAAACGACCCCGGCGCGGGGCCTGCGGCATGCGGTACAGTAGGTAATCTCCCGCACCCCGAATGCTGTACCTAAATGTGCCTTAACGTTGATTGAAAAAAATATACTTCACGCCTTTTAATCCCAAAGCGGGGTAGGCAGATTAACGTGCCTTATTAAAAAAAATATGCATGCTTAATACCCATAATGCGGTGGCGTGCACACCATAATAGGCAAAAAGACACTGTCTACCTTAGTATTTTGGCTTCCCGACCTAATAATAGACTTATTGTTAGATCTTTTTTTGTAGTACTCACGACATTGGCTAACGAAGGGCCTGTGTTTTGTGGGTGAGTAGATAGGTAGGTACCTATATTTTGTAAAGACAAGTTACCTATACATAGGTGTCAATCCTTGGGGGTTATTGTCTACCTTGTCGTAAAAGCCAGTGCACACCACTACCATAATGTACACAAGGCCTTATATCGAACATACATTTCACGGCAAGGTGTTGTGCAATAATTTCTCATACGTCGATTGTTTTACAATGAAACTGATTGTTTGTTGGTATTTGCTGTATGAAATGATATTATGCCAAGTGTCAAAAAAATCCGACTGCTTGAACGTTCTAAGAAAAATATTCATGACGTCATTTGCGCCTTTTTGTCCTGTTCCCGTGGGAAATTCGGGATAAAATATAGCCGACTAGAATACAAGTGTCGCCAACCCAGCCCTGCTTTTACCGTCGTGGGGGTAAGACGTGACCTAGGGAACTCTCCAGAGGTCGGGCAGCAGCGCTCTCTGTTAGTTAAACCACAACACCACTGCGATCGCCAACCCGTCTGCCAAAAACGTGGCGATTATTGGCATTTCCCCCCCAAATATTCCCCCAGTTCCCGGCGGCTCCGCTATTCCTGGTCATGGCGGCTACCACGGTGGTGGGATCACAGTCGCGTGAAATTGGAGAGGCCTATGTCCACGAGTATGTCGCGGGTGAATAGGTACCTAATGAACAAGTGTGCTCCATCGTAGACCACATCTCTTTAACTCGCTTAACATCATCAGGATGGTGGTCAAATGCTTTTTCATAGTGATAAAAAAAATGATGAATGAAAAAAAAGTTTCAAGTAACTAACCCTCAGGTCGCATAGTTCTAGTACATAACAAAACGCAAATACACCACCGCTAGAATATTCTAGTTATAATTACCCTGTTACTATGTTTTAATTTAAATTAAAAATAATACATGCACGGGTTAAATTATGCTTAAGATAGGTCACACACGAGAATAAGTGTTAAAAGCTAATGGCTTTTAAGATAAAATGTAGTTACAAACAAATTGTCACGTATCCGTAATAAAAAGTACTTTGGTAAAAGAAATAAGATGTTCCACCTATTATTGATACAAAGTAAAATCTCGGGAACAATGTCGCGGAATTTTAAAAGTATGTTTTCTACTAATTCCATATTATGATACTAAGTGTAAAAGCACTCCGAGCAATGGGGCACTATTTTAGCTCCAAAATTCAGTTATGCCCAAGCATGTTAAAAAAAAATAGTTATGGATATAATGCACCAATCTTTATCTTTGAACATAATCGTGCATATAATTAAAATTTAAGAGCTGGTCGAATACTTGACTTCGGCCATTATTAGAAACGTTATTAGGCTCGTCAATATTAACAAATTTTACTATGGCGACAATGCGATGAAATGAAAAAAAAAATTTTCGTCTCCATAGAGAATTCTCTGCCTCGGGAGATGATTACATTGAAAAAATATCTCAATCAGTGTAAAAGGACTCCGAGCCATGGCCTTACAAATGTTTTAGGGCACGTCGATACGAACAATTTTTACCATGGCGACAATGCGGCGAAATGAAAAAAAATCATCGAATTCATACAAATTGGACAATTTTCTCGGGAGAGTTTATGATATTTTGTATGGAAACTATGTTTCGTCATAGCTCTCCTCTTGAATACAGAGTTTAACCTTACGTTTACAATCATGATTATTTCAGTTATAAATATTTAGATCCTTGTTTGCCTGGTTATACAAGTAAGGACCCAGAAAATTCGAAAACCTGCAGAAAAAAATTGTACTGCATTTTTTTGCAGCGAAAACTATATCGGATCTACGCTTATTATGTATAAGGTGATCATATGGTGTATGTATCCAATATAGAGAGTTGTCTAACTGTCAAGACTTCATAAGATTTGTACAGGAGAGAAGTAGGGAAAGTAAATGGTTTGAAGTTTATTACTATATGAAAAAAAATCTCAAACATGTCACGTAACATTTATATAGAAAATCATCGCGTTATTATGAATAGTATAATATTTCGTGTCATTGTTCTTTCATCACAGCCCAATGTGTGGAAGTGCGGCGGAAACACACGCGGGGTGCGTGCGTCGGTTCATGACTCACTTGTTTTGGGAGACGTCGACCTCAGAAACGTTGTTTGTCCGCCCCACCGGCTCTTACCTTCATCACAGACACTGTCAACCGTCAAAGTGTCACCGAGAAAGATGCCTCAACGGACAAACACCTCCTACTATTGTGTGCCTTAGTGTTAAGGCCAAATGGCTATCAATAAACATAGTGTACAACAAAGTCGCCTCCCGATGTCTGTCCCTTTGTATGTATGCTTAGATCTTTAAAACTACGCAACGGATTTTCATGTGGTTTTCTTTAGTGGATAGAGTGAAGGGAGCGAGTTTTATATGTATGATACATGCATATAAAACACTGTTCATCTAAATACTATATAAAACGAAAAGCTGACTGACTGACATATTATCAACGCACAGACCAAACGGCGAAACGTAGACACTTGAAATTAGGCTCAGACGTAGCGTAGGTACCACAGGGGTGCACTAAGAAAGGAATTCCTGAAAATTCTTACGCGAACGGGAATAAACGGGAAAATTCTTTTGTATGAAAAATCTAAACGGCTCAAGTTAGACGTTTGAAATTTGGAATGCAGATACTACTAAACTACGCGAATGAAATCTCGGGGCGTCCACTAGTAATGTATATTAGCAAAACAACGTTTGCCGAGTCAGCTAATAATATAATGTAATAGTGAGTTTAAAAAGACTTTCTAAGAACCAATGGCCAAAATTGACGGGCCCGTTGGTGTAGTGGTCAGCACGTCTGCCTCTATACCGTAGCGTCGTGGGTTCGATTCCCACCGGTGACAAGTATTTAGGTGATGAGCTTTTAAGTACTTGTTGGATGTGTCTGGGTGTTTTATTTATATAAGTA
>SJJU01030652.1:0-11403 GCA_012932125.1 Conopomorpha cramerella | reverse complement strand
ACAATATCACATTAAACTGAATAAGACATTGATATTAGAGATAAATAAAACAGCATTGAATTGATTGTAGTATCACATTAACTATATTAAATTAATAATCTAAATTGCATAACTTCAAGAAAATCAATATTCCAATTGTTAATTTAATATTTAGGTGCGGGCGACTCCATTTTAGAGTAGTCAATGTTGGGAGAGTAGAACTGAAACAAAAAAAAACACAATAAATATTCTGGATATGAATGTAGGTACAATTTGCCAAGAATCTTGTATGGTCATTAAATATTAAGGTTAACTGTACCTGTCACAATATAACAACTGTACCTTCTTGATGTTTTAGTGACTCATGTATTGTCATCAAAACTAAGATGCCACTTTCCTGGGTGACTATACAATACTCTGTTTAAAAAACATCTAACAATGTTCAAGAAACACCTAGTAATGTTTACCTTGTATTGCTTGTTCCTGTACTCTTCCCAGGGCTCTGGGTTGGCGTTACGGCTCCATGTGACGTCAGGGTTGCGAAGAGCCAGGCGAGCGACGTAGAACACTGCCCCAGCACATCCAATGCCAGTGCATACGTACAAGGGGATCAGCTGTTGGAAACAAAGCCCCGTATTAGTATACTCGCCACATTTATGTAATAAAACACGTTTATATTTACAGTTACATACTTGTAATCTATTCAAGTATTCTACCTATTTATGATTGTACATTTCACTGGTGAAAATTATCGATAAAAATGGAGGTTAGTTATGTAAGAATAATTTCTATTCCAAAAAGCACAGCAACTTACAGCCTTGTGTCTCTTCAAACTTTGGAAGCTTAAACCTTGCATGTTGGCAATGTAGATTTTATATGAAGAAATACGCAGCAGCCGATAGGATTGGAATCAAAAACCTATTTTACGATTTGCGTTGTTCGTTCACAAAATGACAATCTGTGATGACAATTCAATGACATTACCTTGAAATTTTTGAAGATCGTTCAATCAATATCCTATCTGTCAATACAGATCTGTCAATACAGCGATTACGGGCTTGGAATCACTGTCTATTCGGCTTTATATACAATCTTGTTTGGGTCTGATCAAGTAACACAAATAAAAACTTGTTGGTTGTATGTTATTTCTCAAGGAAAAAAGAGACTTCCAATACTTAAATAAGGTTAGATTCATTAATTTAATCACTAAACTGAATGATGGCATTAACCTCTAAAAGTTCTTAAGTAAAGATCTAAAGAAAAAAAAAACAAAAAGAAGCAATAAACTTTTGACAGCTTGAGTAAAGCAAGTTGTACATTTGCATTTTGCATTGGATTTTTGAGTTGTCAAATGATTATTTTGGAAATTCAATAAAATACCTACCGAATATAATATATTTTTATAGTGTTATTTAATGCTTTGGTGCTATATTAGTGTAATATCCTCCTGATAATAACATAATATTAAAAATGAGTTTTCTATTGTAAGTAATATCAACGGGAAATAGTCGTTTATTTTTAAAACTGATATGCCTCCTTTACATGTTTACTTTCCATTTTAAATATGTTTTGTCTGTTTTGCTAAGCATTTGCGCAATATGTTTTTAGTGGCAGTCGATCGAATAAGACTTTTAAGCCGAAAAAGAACATCCCAGAAGGGACCCATCAGTATGATTTGATGCGGCATGCCGCGGCCACCCTGGGCTCCGGGAACCTACGGCTTGCTGTTATGCTTCCCGAGGGGGAGGATCTTAACGAATGGGTAGCAGTTAACAGTAAGTATGTTTTGTATTTACGTCACATACATACAAACATATTTCTGTTCATGGTTTGTAGTCAAAGGTGTACCAGTCAACTAAGAATCTGGTCTACCATCCTAATTTCGAAACTCATATGAATGTGATAAGGCAAGAAGCTTCTTTTTACTGGTCACAACTGTACCCTAATGATGTTTTAGTGACACAGGAAGTATAATTAAAACTGATAGGCCACTATCTTGGCTGACTGTACCTACTTCACACAGGACATTTATTAAATACTAGTGGACCTGAGGCCTTTGCCCTTTGCAGCAGTGAGACACAAAAGAGGCTAAATAAAAAAAAGAAAAAAAAAGTGGACCTGACAAACATTGTCTTGTCTTCACTATTAATGAATATAAAATTAGTACAACCTCCATGGTGGCCAGTGGATGTAATTTTTTTCTTTCATAAGAACCTTCTGCTGGTGTTAATAAACACGAATTTGGTCCAGCCGTTCCAGTTACCAACACATTTTTATATTTTATATAGAAAAAAACAATAAATGGGAAACAATATGAATAAAATAAGTGTGTAGTTGTATCAAAAGTTTTTTTAATACTAGATGTGTTAGGCAAATCGATCCAACATTGAACCATGTTTAGTATGGACAATTAATTGTAACTTCTCAACATTTCCAGCTGTGGATTTCTTCAACCAGATCAACATGTTGTATGGCACAATAACAGAGTTTTGTACAGAAGAGTCATGTGCTGTGATGTCAGCCGGCCCCAAATACGAATATCATTGGGCTGATGGGCACACGGTCAAAAAGCCAATCAAATGCTCTGCGCCAAAATATATAGACTATTTGATGACATGGGCACAGGACCAACTGGATGATGAAACGCTATTTCCATCAAAAATTGGTAAGTTTTCTAAATCTCACATAGTTGTAAATCTATAAATACACATACTTAGTTTAGTTAGAGGCTGTCTGTGAATGTAAAACAAAATTAAATGGCTCTAAATAATTTAAAAGAAATCCAACATTTTACCTTTTTTTTATTGATAAAATAGGCTCTAGTTTCACCCTGTTTCGTTTGTATGGATTATGAAAACTCACTATATTTCGTGACATCCACTGCTGGCACAGGCCACCCTGGAGGTTGTACTAATTTTATTTTCATATAAATAGTTAAGACAGGACAATGTCTGTCCACTATTCCTCCGGGTACTCCCGGGACCCGCCCTGTTCGCGACACGGAGGTCATCGTGGGGGTTTAGTCGGTAAGAGTCCATTGAATTACTGGTTTCTACTGTAATATTAAAAAAAAAATTGTCTTCAATAGGTGTGCCATTCCCAAAGAACTTCCTGTCAATGGCGAAGACAATACTGAAGCGGCTGTTCCGAGTGTACGCACACATCTACCATCAGCACTTTCCCGAGGTCGTGCAGCTCGGGGAGGAAGCTCACCTTAACACATCCTTCAAACACTTCATCTTCTTTGTACAGGTTTGTATGAGACTTGACTGCTAGTTGTATGTGTGTTTTGCCCACATTTTGGAATGTCCCACAATGGTAATTTCGGTGTAAAATATAGCATATGTTAGGATTGAACATTTTTTTAAGACCATTGCTCGGGGTCATTTTACACTCTGTATATCAGTGGTGTGCACGCCAAAATTTGAGGCAAAAAGACACTGCTAACCTTAGTATTTTGGCTACCCGACCTAACAGTGGCGTGCACTGACTTTTACGACAAGATAGGTAGTAATCACTAATAATTGACACATTTGTATAGGATACTTGTCTTTACGAAGTATAGCTACCTATTTCTACTCACCCACAAAACAGGGCCTTCGTTAGCCTATGTCGTGAGTACAACAAAAAAAAATCTAGCAATAACTCTTATTATTTTTATTAAGTCGGGTAACCAACTAAAATATCAAGGTAGGCAGTGTCTTTTTGCCTATATGGTGTGCACGCCACTGCGACCTAATAATAGAGTTATTGCTATATTCTTCTTGTTGTACCCACGACATAGACTAACGAAGGTCCTGTGTTTTTTGGGTGAGTAGATAGGTAGGTACCTATACTTTGTAAAGACAAGTTACCTAAACATAGGTGTCAATCCTTGGGATTATTGCCTACCTTGTCGTAAAAGCCAGTGCACGCCACTGCTGTATATCATCAATGAAATTTATGAATAAATAAACAAAACTATTTTGTTTATATAGGAATTCAACCTGATAGAACGACGGGAGCTCGCCCCGCTGCAAGAGTTGATCGAGAAGCTTACAGCCAAGGATGCCCGATGAGTCCACGGAGACCCACCTTCTATACCACCTACACTCAACTAGTAAAAACATCTTTATACTTATATGATTAATCACGACATAGTTCATTGACTTATTATTTTGTTGTAAATCAATTTATTTATATTTAAATTCAACTCGTGAATCTGATGATAATTATTTAGTTTATGTTTTCGGAAGCTGGTCTGTGGTAACGTTTTTATATAAGTCACAAAATATCCAAGTAAAGTCCTAAAATTATTGAAATTGCATTAACGTAATCTTGGATAAATGAAGAGTGACACACAGTAAATAGCAGCCCCCCCCTAGCAGAGCGCGTCAAGAAAAACACAACATAGACCAAATACGCGCTGTGATTGGCTGCTATGTCACACATCGTGCGACTCTTGACTTGTTACCGGGAGGTCGCGGGTTCGAGTCCCGGCTACTGGACGTGTACCAATGGGACTCTTTTTCAGAGCCTACGTACGCAACGCAACGCTCGTACGGTGAACGACAACATCGTGATGAAATCCGCACACCACGCAGTGTGTGAACCCTATAACGGCGATGGGCTCACCCCCTGTCACGTTCGGTTAAATACGCGATGGTTAACCGTGGGCATTTGCTTTAGCAAGTGCCTCTACCTACGCCGCTTTTTGGAATTAAAAGGCGTGAAGTGTATTTATTATTTTTAAGCTTAGTTGCAGGATGTGTGACATAGCAGCCAATCAGAGCGGGCATTTGTTCTATGTCTTGTCTTTCTTGACGCACTTGCATGCTAAGGCTGCAGAATATCAGATTACAGTGCTTCGAGTTGTCGTGTGCATTTCTCTGTACTATTGAGAAAAAAACAGATATTTTGTGACTTGTTGAAATATCACCAGTAACTGGCCAACTAGTTTATGTTAAATTAAAAATGATTGGAGACTAATTGGATGTAGTTACACAGAAAGGACTCAATCCACACTTTGCACGAAATTGAGTTAGCTATACCAGGGTGCTAAGTTAAGACATATCTATCACTAGCTGCTCCGGCAAACATTGTTTCGCCAATATACATTATTTTCGCAACACACGCAACGGAAGCCCTCAAGGATGAATAATTTCCCCTGTTTTTTTCACATTTTCCATTATTTCTTGACACCTAATAGTTGCAATGTGATGTTATATAGCCTAAAGTAGTGATGAAAGAGACTCAGTCGTTTTAGTCCTCTATAGACGACTCGCCTTCATTTTACAGGACTCGACTCTAAAATTAAGACTACAGGCTAAATATTTTGTTTAAAAGACTTAGTTGTTTTACTAAAAAAAAAATCTACTCGAGTTTTTTTTGTGAAGGACTAGCGCCTAAGTCTTTTAAGCTGTTTAATAGAAAAAAACCTAATTAGCCATTTAAGTTGTCGTATTTTTTTGTATTTAGGCAACCTTGAAGACTGAAAAAAACATATATTTACAAATAATCATCTTTTAATTTTTTTTATTACATGTAGGTATCTACGTAGGTTATATTTTAAATAAAGATTTTTAAACATTGTACAATATACAGATTTTGTTTTGATCATTTGAACTGGGGTGACTCTTTTTTTGTTTGTTATATAAGGTTAGCATTTTTTAATTATACCTACAATCAATGTTGCCAACCTGACGAACTAAAAAACAATAGCTCAAATATAAAATTTAAAAACAGTGTAAAATTAAAAGGTTTTTAGTCTGTTAAGGCCTTTTAGTTAAGTCTTACAACTTAAAAGAACTAGTCCTAAGTCCTCAGGTATAAAGACTTCGATTCAAATAAGTCTTTAGTTTTAGCCTCACGACTGCAGCTTAAAGGGTTTAAAAGACTAGTCTAGTCGTGAGTCGCCAAAAATGAGTCGAGTTTCGTTTAAAAGGACTTAAAAGACTGAGTCTCTTTCATCACTAGCCTAAAGCCTTCCTCGATAAATGGTCTATTCAACACATAAAAAATTTTCAATGCGAACCAGTAGTTCCTGAGATTAGCGCGTTCAAACAAACAAACTCTTCAGCTTTATAATATTAGTATAGATATAAAAAAACATTTACACAAAAAAGTTCACTAACAACCTGTTTTCTTATGTACCCTGACTCAATACACATGTATGGCGGGTCAATAGCGCATCCAACTTTAAAGCTCAATATCTCCGAAGTAACTTTTTGTGGATTGAGTCCTTTCTGTGGAACTACGTTCAACTTTGAAAATTATACATATAAAACTGAGTTAATGTCACATAGTGTATTTATAGTTAACAATCCAAATGTTTTGTGTATTAATAATGGCTAATATCAGAGCAATAAGTCATCTAAACTTGTAGACGGGTGATTCCCATTTGTTCCACAGAACAAGGCGTTATTGAACAACATTTTTTTTTTTTTTAATCACTATGAACAAGCGTTTCACCACCATCCTACCTGATGTTAAGCAGCGATGTGGTCTACGATGGAGCACACTTGTTCAGCAGGTACCTATTCACCCGCGACTTGAGGACCTTCAAACTATACTGCGCAGGAAACACATTAGTTTGTTCGTCCTTCTCCTTCTCTAGGAAAAGTGGGAGAGAGAAACTTGTTTAACAGAACAAATGGGACATCGTGGACGGTTATATCTGTACAGGACAAACATTATCTTTGAATGATTGACTCACTTCCCGTAACAATAGATAATTAATTAAATTGAATCGGTTAATTTTAAACAATCACAATGTCAAGCAAATTACACTTGTGTGCAAAAAATCTGGGTCATATATAAAAAGTTAAAAGTATTTATTAACTTGAAGGTTATGTGTTAGTGTATGTTAACAATGGCCCCCGCACTATGCAAGCATGTATCGCGGGCGACCTTATGCTAAATTAACAAAATGTTTTTAAACAAACGCCGACTAACGCACAGAGTAAAATACATCCCATAATTATGTTATGTGTTGTAAATATTAAAGTCTGCAAGTAGTATTCTATACAAGACAACACGTAATAATCTATGAATTTTCTTTAAAAGCTGTTTTGGCGCCAATCAAAAACATTTTATTGTATACAGACTGATGAGTGACCCGGATTTTTTGCACACGAGTGTATATTGTGAGAACGTCTGTTTCTGTATCTTGTTCAACATAAATATTGCAAAAGTATGATCACTTGGCATTTTCGAAATAATGGAATCTATTTTCGAATTAAGTCAATACATTTTTTAAAGTCTTTTTACATACTGTAGCCGAGTAAAATTACCGTGTAAAAGTTTGTGATAACAATAAGTATAGGATTAACAGTTACAAAGTTTTTTTTTCTGTAGCGAAGTAAGGCGCTACTATAGACTGGGTCTTATTACTAACTAGTGTGCCGTTCAGTAGCTTTCGCGTGAAAACTGAACAATATTGCATTAATATTTATAAAACACTCGAAAGCAAAAATTTCAGGTCACATATAAAAATTAAATATAGGTAAAACTTTGATAGTAATTTTTAATGTAACAACTCATCATTTATGTTTGTATTATGCTGTGTGAATGTGTCTTTAAAAAATAATGTATTTTAGGTAGCTTATGTTACTCATTGAGAGATATTTAGATGTGCCATTGTGTATACAAAATTATGCGGTACCTGGATTTTTTGCTCTCGAGTGTATTAACACTTTAACAGGCAGAAGGTTTGTATGAAATAAATTTACTTTAGACTGTTTTTCAACTGACTAAGGTTCGAAATTAAGTAAGACCTATATTCCCTGCTGCCTTTTTTTATTTCGGAGTGAAAATCCTTTATGGATACCCAGCCGCCCAGGGAAGTGACTGGCTTAAGTCGTACTCCATCGGCGGTGCATGACGGGTGACTCCGGGATCTCTAAAGCGCACCGGAGTCACCCTCGCACTGCGTCCTGAGATGCGCGGGGGACTATTTTAGCCCCCCACTCTCTTATGCACTTTGGGATGCTGGGCGGCAGCAGGGAACCATACCCCGCTACCGCCTCTCCTCGGGGGTTGTTCTAGGCAGGCCATCCAGACCCCTGACCCACAACCCCTATTTCTTCCCTTTAGTCGATACTCCCTGCGCCTGGTAAAGGGTTAATTATGGTAACACCCAGTCGATAGCGTGCGCCACGCGTGACGTAGAATTGACGAGATGCCTTCCACACTGTCGATAACAATATACAACAGATACGTTTTTTATATCTTAGGATATTTAGATTTGATAAAAGACCTAGCCTACAAACATAGTACTTAAAATTGTGGAACAGTAATACAGTCAGCCAAGAATCTGGTTTATCACCCTAAAGAAACTATGAAATCAAATCAAATACTTCATTACATACAGATATACAGTAGTATAACACAAAGCTTCATGATAGTCATGTATGATTTTACAAAAAAACATCCCCTTTTGATCTGTCAGTCACTTCCTGTGTCACCAAAACTGATAGCTGTCACCAAACTCTTAGCTGACTGTAACTACGCACTCAGCAACTTAATGTAAATTAGACAAATAAGTATTGTGCGTTTACCGATGGAGATTACTTTTCTGTACATACATATGCGTCACGTCCGTTTCCCAGAGGGTTAGGCAGAGCTCACAATCTTAGCGAACCTTTTTCGCCTCTTCCACATCCATACATAATACGTAAATAATTTCCTGGAGGGTATACAGAATATTTAGAGGTTCTAACCCAATACTTGAAAGGTCATTTTTATTTATATTTATAGATACTGCGTATAAAAGGACCCCGAGCAATGGTCTTAGAAATCTTCTTTGTTGGGTTAGTGGATATAACAAACTTTTCCTATGGCCACAATGTAAGGAAATGAAAAAATACAATTTCAAGCTCCATACATAATGTCATCTCGCGGGGCAAAAAATTGTGCATTATGTATTTTGGTGTCACGTAGTATCATTTTTTCACGTCCTAAATCAGGGCGGAATAAACATATTTACAAAAAACATCCCAAACGTTATAATATATATATTGTGTATAAGGACCCCGAGCATTGCCTTAGAAACGTTGACGTATCTCCATACAAAATAGACATTTTTTCACCTCGGGAGATGACATACAACATTTTCAATTTTCTAAGACCATTGCGCGGGGTCCATTAACACGCACTATACTTATTTCTATATTAGTTAAATAATTTTGACCTTTATCCCACTGTTAATAAAGTATAATTTAAGGCCTACAAATGAACACAATGTGTTGAGTTGACTAACGCTTCGTTTGTGCATAGTATACATCTAGTGTATTATAATTTACCAACGTTTGTACATGCTGCGTGTTTAGACCTTATGTAAGTGTATATTAGGTTTATTTTTAATGCAAACGCGTCTAGGATACCTACCTAAAATGACAAGGTACTGAATTAGTTGATTATTTTTTTAATATTTGCTTAGTGTCACGTTTATTCTAATGTAACCCTACGTATTCACCGACCACATATTCTCACATGTTTTTTTTATCATTAAGAAAAAGCGTCACATGTTTTTATCATTAAAAAAAACTTGAGCGTTGTGCCGAGAGATCAAGTTATCAAACTATCGCGTCAAACCTATCCCGTATTCGATAAAACCATTATATCTTGATATCGGAGTTCGTTAACAATGAAAGTGTGAATGTTTGGCCGGTGAAAACGTAGTGCCAGTATTCCTTAAAAAAGACTCTAGTGAACATACTTAATAAATATATAATACATACAAAAACATAATAAATATATATACATACATACATACATACTTCAGTCACCCTAGCAAAGCGCGTCAAAGCCACAACATAGAGCAAATGCCCGCTGTGATTGGCTGTTATGTCACACATCGTGCGACTTAGCTTGTTTCAACCAATTGCAGCGCTTAGTATGTCTTTCTTGGAGCGCTATGCTAGGGGGGCAGGAGTAGTATTAGAATGGTGTTACATCATATCTTACCAATCAGGGATAATCCCACCACCACCCAAGCCCTACCTGCCTGTCGGCGTACGGGCCATTCTCTGGAGACGTGCGCATCTACTTGCTTTTGCCTCTTTTCAGCGCACACGTTTTCTTGACTCCATACAAATGTATCTTTATCCGTCCCTGTTTGGTTGCCGCCAACTCTCCCTCTTCTAACATCTTACCAAGTATGATACAGGTATCTCAGTTCCTTGTCATTGGAGATAATATCGGCCGTGTTATAATACGTTAATGTTATTTCGAAAACCCATTATGCGCTCAATAATTGGCGTTGTATAACATGGTCGTTATGGGGAAGAAAATTGGGGTTCGTCCCACTTTTTCTATTTGCAAGGCGTAACCATAACAATAACAGCGTAAAATTGAAATAG
The DNA here is from genome assembly GCA_012932125.1 of Conopomorpha cramerella. Lineage (NCBI taxonomy): Eukaryota > Metazoa > Arthropoda > Insecta > Lepidoptera > Gracillariidae > Conopomorpha > Conopomorpha cramerella. The sequence goes on along the minus strand of SJJU01030652.1, from coordinate 1,084 downwards.
TGGAATACACCTTAAAACACTTACTTATACCGAACATTAATGAACTAATTTATTGTAATGTAATAACGCTAGTTTCGCTTGAATCCAGGTGATTGATCCAAACGATTGAAGAATTGATTGTCACAACAAATTTACACTTTCATTGATTGGTACGAGTTAAGAGTACGCAGCGCCATCTACATTCAGCTTCCCGTTTTCTTCCCTATTAGATCCCGTTACTGCAGGTTCAATTTGGTAGCTGGACTTTCTTAGAGATGGGTATAAAAAATATTTCAAACAACACAAATTCCTATAAGATATTTTTTTCCTCGTCCAGTTATCAAATTGCAACTCCGATAACGAGGTCTAGTCATGATAATCCTATTAGAGGTTTAAGCGCATCGCGGGTGTTTTTCCTGGATTATCTTGACAGTGGCTTAAGTATTTATGATTGACTAATTAAGTCATTGTCTAGTGTCATTTTGGAATCATTGACTGCCTATTACTTAATGGAATTAAGACTCATTTAGAACGCTCGATTATCGGTAAATTCGAGAGTAATAATGAAGTGCAATTCACCTATGCGCCATTATTTTCTACATAAAATAGCAAAATTTTGGTTCAAAGAATTTCCACCTACAATTTTATTGTATGTTAGTGGCAAGTGAATGGAGCCATCTAAATCGGCCTTTACCATTTTTTTTGATAGGCCTTAATGTTCTTGCGATTCCTGAGGGGATTCATGATTCATGAGGGTATGGGAAGACACCGCGCACCGCCTGCAATATCAACATGCAATGTGCTATTTAGAAATAAGTTATTAGTTTAGTAGTTTATTTATTGTGATGAATTATTAGAAGTAGACGAAGCCTACATTGCGTAGCATTTCTGAACTACTCTAAGATAACATTTCTCATTTTATATTCAAATAGATAATTATTCATATTTTTTTTGCATTTAATGTATTTTGTTCTTGTATATTGGTTTGTCTAGTGTTTTCGCGGACTCACACCTTGACATGCATTTTCTGAGTTTGTGTATAATAAGGAATAAAGTATGCAATTTATAATAACACCTCACGTTATTTTATTTCATTTACCTACCA
>SJJU01030649.1:0-12717 GCA_012932125.1 Conopomorpha cramerella | reverse complement strand
TTGATTTTTTACTGCAATCAACACTTGACAGCTGATCATCCGCATTTGTTTCCAATTTCTGCCGTGTTGTGCGCTGCGGTCGTTATCTGTCTGCCACTACTCGCTTTGCATAGCCAATACGGCACCGATATTCTGAAATCTTATCTTACTAATATTATAAATGGGATAGTGAGTTTGTTTGTTTGTTCCGCTTTCACGCCGACTTCGCTACTTCGCTTCAACTACTGAACCGATTGCTTTGAAAATTTGCAGACGTATAGTTAGAAATCCGGTTTATAATAGGGTACTTTTTATCCCGGAAGAATTGATATTCCCGAGGGAAAACAAAAATATTCCTTTATATTGCAATATAACCAAAGTCTACGCGGGCAAAGCCGCGGGCGGAAAGCTTGTGCAAAATAATTTAGAAGTGATGGAATGCTGTCTTATTTGTCAGAATGGCTGAGGTTGGTAGAGAAAGTTAAACGGAGAATAAAATTGTCAGAACGTAAGAAAAATACACCACGCGAATAATCTTTAGCTAAATCATTTTTTAAGGAAACGCGCACTGACATGATATTAAAGGTTAATAAAGGGGTATTATAGCGCGAAAATTCACCAAATATAAGAATTCAACTTACCTTCGTTGTTTGTCCGACGTTTCGACAGGTGATTTTTTGCTTTATAATACCCGTTTTAAACGTTTAAATCTTTGGCTTTTTGTATATAGTAATAAATATATCTCAACCAAAATTTATTTATGAATTTGTAAGCAATCCTAATTGTTAAGCCCCGACGCAAATAAAGGGGTGTCTCTGTGTCTGTCTGTGGCTTCATAACTCTCGAAGTAATAAAACTATTATAAAAAAGTTTTTTTGTTAGAAAGCTAATTTGATCGCACGTGTTTTTAGGTATGTTTGATCCATATCGGTTCACTCACTCAAAAGTTATGGGGGTTGAAAGTGGGAATGAAAAATTTACTTCAGTAAATATGTTCAAGTGGGGTATCAAATGAAAGAGTACGACACGTTTATATAAAATCTTTTCATTCAATGAAAATTGGATAATTTGTTCAAATGTTACAGGGGTTGAAAGTGGGAACAAAAAGTCAATTTTATACAAATACTAGTGGACGCCCCGCGATTTCATTCACGCAGTTTCAACTAAACTATAACACCCTCTATATAGCGACGCGTCCCACAGGAACGGGATAAAAAGTATCTTATGTCCGTCTCCCGGTTCTTAGCTACCTCCCCACCAATTTTCAACCAGATCGGTTCAGCCGTTCTAGAGTTATAAGTGGAGTAACTAACACGACTTTCTTTTATATATATAGTTGTTCATGTGAGATATCAAATGAAAGGGCACGGCACAAACATTTAAAATCGTTTTTTTTTTGCGACTTAATAGTTATATAACAACCTCTAACAAATAAAATAATGTCAATTGCTTACCTTTCATCCATTTCATTGCTTTGCAGTCCAACAACAGCAACCCTTTGGATAACTTTACATTTAAACTGCTTAGGAAGAGGTGTGATAGCCTCATCACATCTTGTTACAAAAAATATGTTAGTCTTATTGAATCATCTATTCACAAGAACCCAAAACTATTCTGGTCTTTTGTTAAAAACAAAAAACTGTGTGTACTATGTTGTGCTTATGTAATATTTAGTGTATGTCCTTGTTGGTTGCCCTTAATAAATAAAATAAAATAAAAAATTAAAATAAACAAATTTTTGAAACTACACACTGCCAACAATCTAGATGGAGACTAAGTAAAGTACCTACTTACTTATTATAATTTAATCACGGAAAGTACATAGCACCCGAGCCCGACCTGCCTCTCTGTGTACGGGCCATTTAGCAACCTTTACGCCACACGCTTTAACGCAAAATAGGCACACTGGTTGCCAAGTTGTGAAAAATGCCCACACTAACTAATTAAGACTCTAACGCGATTGTTTTATGTTTTTGAAGTGAAAGTTCTTTATCGGCGTTGGAAAAAAAATTACCGTCACATTTTACGCGTTACATTTTTTCCGTTACACGCCATCATTTTTTTCTGATTGTAACTATCGGTCAATGTATAAAAGTTAAAGTGAAATAGTTGTATTATTTGTATTCATGTCTATGATAATAAAATCATTTTGTTTAAACTTTATCTAATTTAACTTTATTTAACCAATTTCTGTAAAGTTGCATGTAGATCATTTTGCGAAAAATAAGGCCATAAAGAAGTTTCACTTCTTACGTGTGTACACTAGTACACGCACACATTTTTTTTAACACAAGGCCTGTAGCTGATGTTAAGCAACGATAGGGTCTACGATGGAACACATTTATTCATTAGGTACCTATTTATTTACGTCAGTGACTTGAAGACCTCAAGACGTTACTGCGCAGGAAACACAGACTCTGGCAATTCATTTCACATCCTAGCGGTTCGCACTTTGCAAGTAAACACAAACCGTTTGGTTGCGTAAATGGTATATCCACCTGGTATGGATGAGTATGCTTTATTTGGGATTACTTTTGGTTAAGCCCACTTGCCGACGGCGAGAATAGGGGACTGATTATCACAGACAACTTTCTTGTTTATTCCCCGAGTTTGATGATTCTTTTTTCTTGGAAAGGATATCCCAAGGGATAAGGAAACGCTGATGTGATAAGGATATCAAGACCTTATAATGCTATCTCAGAGAAAACGTGGTAAACCCTCGAAAATGGTATGTGGATTTTTGATCGTTTGCTGTCCGTAACTCGATAAGTTCACTTTGTTCAACTTGACTCGATAAGCTCAAGATTATTTTTGTTTTTACTCGACATTCCGATCCCTAAACACTTTTGATGTGTGTACATCGTGTCTAAATTGTTTTTTACATATTTTTTTTTTTAATGTACGCGGTTTTCCACCTGTCATCTCTTGGAGAATGATTTAAGTGTGAACGCTTGTGTGACGCGAATATCTAAGGTTCATCATGCTAACAAAGCAAAGAACGTATAATAGGGTTACTTTTGATTATGTAAAGTCAAAAATCTTGACAGATTTGCACTCGTGAAGTCAAGACTGAATATTTCGATTCAAAAAAACATTTGTACCTCACACGAATGACGTCCCCAAGGGCATATTCCTTTCCATCTCGTTGACATAACACGCACGCCGTTTCGCACTGCATAGTATTTATGCTCGTGTAAGGGCTTCTCTCTGGAGACGCGCGCGTCTACTTGCTCCTGCCTCTTTTTAACACGTTTTCTTGACGCCCATACGTATCATCTTTATCTCTGTTTTATTGCCAACTCTCCTCCTTCTTGAACATCGATAACCATATTTACAGATACTTCGAGTCGGGTCCTCGTCACGTCTTCACAGTTTGATACGTCACTAAAATTATGAATGAATATACAATTGAGAATTTTCTTTGACGTTTCTCTGACAGATTTTCGGGCGGAGAACTGTCATACTTTCCAAACAAAGTTTGACAGTAATGACAATTCTCCGTCTGTCAGAAAAAACGTCAAAGAAAATTCCCCATTGATTGCACACTGTACATTACAAGTGTATAAAATTACAATGGAAGGGTGTCAAAAGGCGACCTTATCGCTCACAGCGATTACGTCATCCAGGTAACCATTATCGTCATCATCAGCCCATGCTTGTCCACTGCTGGACATAGGCCTTTCCAATTATCGTCAACCAGGTAGTTATTAAAATCGAAAATCTGTATTACACAATGCACTATCGTGTCGCTTGATAATTACAAAATTAATTCGTCAGCACATTAGCCTAACTGACTACTTCGTGTAAACTGTCATGATTTTGTAACTGAACTCGTGTTTCATGCACGTTCTTCGTACGCGCGGTCCATTCCAACTGGCCTGTATTTAGTGTAAACGGTTGAATGGTGAACTAATGACGGTGTGTGGTAAACCGCACGGGGAGTAGGCTGTCGGGATCAGGCATGTCACTAGAGACGTTGTCATGTTAACATATTCATACGCTAACCCCCGGTTTCTTGAAGCGTGTTTGATTTGAAAACGCAATCAGAAGAGGGAACGCCGTGATGCGCAAATAATGCAAGTTTGCTATAGATTTATATGGGTGATAAAATGGGCCGGGTGAGCAGAGGTCGCCCCAGAAGGACATACATCGACCTGATTGGTGATGCCCTGGCTGAAAGTCGCGTGAAAAGTACTTTTCCGTGTGATTTTTTTTTAAAATCCTGTCGTATTTATGAAGTATCGTATTTATTTATTGCATACATAAACATACCCTCCACGCCTGTCTCCCAGAGGGGTAGGCAGAGACTACAGATCTCCATTTGTCACGGTCCTGACATACCCCTTTCGCTTCATCTACATTCATACATGACCTTATTAATTGCAATCTTCTAAAATGTACTTGATCCCTAGACACTTTTGATGTGTGTAGTATAAAACAAAGTCTTCTCCCGCTGTATGTCCCTATGTACGCTTAGATCTTTAAAACTACGAAAAGAGTTTTTGAAAACATGACACTTTTGATGTGTGTATGTATTGATGCTCTGATATACAGTCATCATCAGCCACATAACGTCCACTGCTGGACGAGGGCCTCCCCCATTGAGATCCGTCATTTGGGGTGAAATGCCAGTAATCGCCACGCTTGGCAGGCGGGTTGGCGATCGCAGTGGTGGTGTGGTTTAACTCACAGAGACGGTAAAAGTTGGGCTGGGGTGGTGACACATGTATTCTATTCGCCGTCACCACACGGCTCGTATATGCTCGTGTTTGTATTGATGCTCAGATATACAGTAAACAACGACTATTACGAATTATTAGGTACTATATTGATACACTTCACGCCTTTTAATCCCAAAGCGGGGTAGGCAGAGGCATTAGGTACTATATTGTAACAAGTAATTTGTACGCTGCGAGATATTATGTTGGTTGTAAAACGCGAGTGCAATTTTAATACGCAAACTCGATTAACACGGACCGCTTGGATTTCGGGCGCCCCGTTTACGATGCTTTTAGTAGCCTTTTGATGCAACACTATTTTAATTTGTAATGACAATTTCATCCACGTGTGTTTGTACTTTTAGGTTAATTGTGTTGTGTATGATGTACGTTGCGAAAGACACCTAACCTAATTAAATTGTTGGCGCTCGAGCCCGATAAATAAAAGTCTTTGTTTGTTAACACTGATCGATTATATTTCTCAAGTGATTGAACACAAGTTACAATGGGCGAGCGCGGACGACGACTGACTCGTCTCGCGTTAGCGCTCGCTAAAGTATTAAGTACAATATGCTGATCCCTACATACTTAACCCATTAGGGACGAAGTTTCTAAAATTACTTTTTTAGATTTTTTTTTTATAACTCTACTAAATATGCCCCGAGAGGAATCTTCGAGAACCTTAGAAACGGCTAGTGCGTATGTTATTTATTACTAAGTAGGTAACTTGGCTATTGAGAAAAAATAATTAGCAAAATACCCAAGTCTATTTTTTACATTATTTTATTATTTTACCAATAATTTCAGCCCGAAACAATTTTATTTACGTGCATTTTCATTCCAAATATTAACTGCATTTACTTCGCATACAAAGAAAATATAGCCTTTACTATTCTACGAAAGTATTTTCAGAGACGAAGAAATTGAGAAAGTAACAATATTTTTCTTATTTTATTTTGCTCCAAAATAGCTCTTTATCCGAACAATCTTTCACGAAATCCATGCAATCTCAACTCGAAGAAACGAAAGATGTAACAAAGAATAGCAATATGCTATACTAATATGATTACTCTTTGTTTGTGTGTACTAAATTGGCTAGTTCGTTTTAGATCATGTCAAAAAGGAAATCAATAATTAAATATTTTTTTAAGGAGACGCGCACTGACATATTTTTATGAACAGGTCGAATGTTTAAGAGAAATAATAATGGGGAACTTTTAGGGGCTCTGTTTCTCTTAGTTATGACAGATGGCGCTAGTTGTATTAGGGGGACAAATGTCAGCGATAGTATTTTTTTTATTGTTTGTCTACATGTTACAAGTGTCTGAAGTCTAAATAACTCACCCAAATAATAAAAAACGTACTAAAATATAACTGACAGAAGTCCCCCTGGATATCTACTAGCGAGTTTGAAAATTTCCCATTAAAGTACTCTGTTGAAATTGTAATGTTTTTTCTCGCTCTGGAGCAAAAAAATTAATCCTGAATTAAATTAATATTTAGGAATACCACAGTAGAAAGGGGCTCAATTTTTTTTATTCTAAATGAAAATTAAGAAAATTGCACGTTTATTAAAATATTTCCACAAAAAATGTACCAGGAAACTAGGGAAAAAATAAGTAGGTAAGTACTCCTTACTCCCAACGATTTTGAAATATTCTCCTCAATTTATCCGTAATTCCATCATCATCATTATGTTGATTTCCTCAGGGACCACCCTCGGAGTATCTCCTTTGTAGCAAAAAGAAAAAAAAAAGAATCGTCAAAATCCGTTCATAAACTTTGAACATGTTTGTTAAAAAACTAGCTGCCTCGGAAAACATTTGTTTTGCCACAGAAAGTCGCTTTTGTACCCCGTGCATTGGAAGAAATACACGTTTTAAACCTACCCTGGACTTCCTCGTCTAATTCAAGACCAAAATTAGCCAAATCGGTTCAGTTGTTCTTAGAGTTTTAGTGAGATTAACGAACATCAATACATTTATATATATACATATATATGTATTTATGTACCAAATTTAGTTCGTCATGAAAACGTCACAAAAGCTCTACCTAAGTGATTTTTTAGCAGCTGTAGATCATTGTGAGAAGTAAATAACTATTAAATTGCAAATGTAAAAAACCCAGGACGTGGAATGACTTGTCTGTGTTTCCTGCGCAATACAGTCTGAATGTATTCAAGTCACTGGGGTAAATAGGTACCTAAAGAACAAATGTGGTCCATCGTAGACCACATCGCTGCTTAACATTAGGCAGGATGGTGATTCATTCTGATTTTAAAAAACACCCGCTTTTAAATTTTCGTGTCGTGCCCTTTCACTTTGAACCCCCATAACTTTTAAATAAATTATCCAATTTTAATTTAGTAAAATAATTTCAAATATACGTGTCGTGTTTTTATTTGATACCACAATTAGACATATTTACTCATATTGGCCCGTTGGTGTAGTGGTCAGCATGTCTGCCTCTGCTCCGTAGCGCCGTGGGTTCGATTCCCACCGCTGGCAGGTTATTTAGGGTGTGAGCTTTTAAGTCTTGTTGGATGTGTCTGGGTGTTTTATTTATATATAGTATTGTATTTAAAAGAAAAAAAAAGTATTTAAATAAGTCTATTTCGTTGTTCTGATTTCCAATAACACAAGTGCTTCTAAGCTTGACTTAACATGGGAATGTAGGCCAAGGTGTGTGTGTTGTTGTAAAATATTTATTTATTTATATTTATTTACTCATGTAAAATGATTCATCCCCACTTTCAAACCCCATAACTTTAAAGTGAAACGATATCGACCAAACATAGCTAAGAATACGCTCGATCAAATCCGTTTTCAAACAAAACGCATCTTTACCGTAATAGCTTTTTTAATTCGAAATATATGATGCCGCGGATAAGATAAAATATATCTAGACGTCAGAAGCATAAGGTTGGACGTCTCATTGTAACAATGTGACACATCCAACCTTATGCTGAGAGACACTTTTGATGTGTCTGTACTGTGTGTACTTGGCATATTATTTGCTCTTCTATCCTTCTCCAAGGACTTAATGAATGAGCGAGATAGAGCAACATAACTTTAAACCCAAAAAAAAACATCAAAATCTGTTCATAAACGCCAAAAATTATCCGCGAACAAATATAAAAGAGCATAATAATATACGTTGAAATTAATAAAGACTGTGTATTTCAAGTCGCTTAACCCTCAGCTGCATAGTGATGTTATACTACATCAGTATAATTTTCCTCGATTTTTTTTTCCAGCCGTCCCATCTACAGATTTTTTTTTTAATTAATGTCAAAGGTATATACGTATGAACGCAGTTTTGACTTTAGACCACTTTTAATTTTATATTTTTTTCCCATGATGCAGGCCACATAATTTAAGAAGGATAAGTTTTTATTCAGACAAAAAAATCATGCAGTTAAGGGTTAAAAAGTTGGGTATCTCGAAGTAGGATAAGGTCGCGGTTTCCACGCGAGTAAAGCTGCGGGGTCGCCGCTAGTGTCCAATAAGGCACGCGCGGTGTCTGCTCGTATTCACGTCGGGAACGTGCAGAATCACTTACACGTCGGAATTGTAATGGCAAATACTACGTGTGAGGAATATGCATTTAGAATTCGGAATAACATATTTATTGGTGCTAGCTATTGCATTAATGCGAAATAAGGTTGTGAATTAGATAAGGCTAAAGGATAAAAAATATCATTTAAGTATCTAAGTACACATTAAGTATCTGACCGAAATGGACGAAGTCGAAGCCATATTGCACCAAATTCACGTTTGTCGAATATTCGTAAGACACAAACACTTATTTAGAAGTAGCTGAGGCCCATAACCTGACGGAAAAAACTGTTTTTATAAAAACAATAATTTATTTTGTGCTCTCACGTATTACAGTTTGTTTGGAACAATTTTTCTATTTACATGTTTTTATAGCTTAGGCTGACTGCATACCTTATTATCTATGAAGTGTTAGGCCGTTTAGACAATACTCTAATAGTATCTAAGTGACATCGCATGTACTGTTCGTATAATTGTTTTTGTCACAGATCTAAAAACTAATTTACGTTTATCTTCTTTGTTTCAGAAAATTCATTCCACTACATATTATAGAAGAGGACAGCTACGAGAAGGACGTACTGTTCTACGTGAACCTCGGCGAGCCGGAGCTCCTCGGCGGTACGGTTTATCTTATGTATTTTTACCTTTATCATTCTAGTTTTTATCTTTACTATTTTTATCTTGAAAATGTTACGTACTTTAGCCGTAATTTTAGTAGTAATTGGTTATGTGTGCATACATTAAAAACTACAAAATGAATTTTAAATTTTATCATATTTTTTTAAAGAATTAATTATCATGATACCTAGGAAACCAAAATGAGAGTGAATTTATTTGAAAGCATGTTTGAGATTGATTTATCTTTTTATGTTAAATAATTAACACTTTGGAGGAAACTTGACAATGACAATAGAAGTTTTATTGTCGACAGCTGGTGTGCCATGACAATCAATTTCAAGTATTTTTTTAATGAAATTCGCTCACAACTCAAGTTCTTTTACATAACCAATTACCACCACCTGTGTAGCAGTATGAAACCAAATTAGGTGTCGTAATTAGAAGGTTCTACAACCTAATTCATACATAGCCTAGCAGATATTTCCATTTCAAATACCTAGGAACCTTTTAAATATTATTTTATCGTAGACCTAGAATTTTTAGTCATAGTTCGCCTGCTTTTTTACGTTTAAATTAATTAGTACGTAGTACCCGAAAAAAAATAGATTAAATAAAACGTAGTTTAATTCGAATTCAAAATACCCAAAAAAATGTAAGCATGAAATAATTTCCCCAATGATTTGAAAATAAAATAATAATTCAGTAAAGCATGGAGCATGTAGAAAACATAATAAAAGTTCATAACTAGTTCATAATCCTAAATTTATCTCAATATTTCGGTCATTTCATTAAAATAAAATAATGTTAAAGTATTAATTCTTACCACACGTTTCCACCGGTGAAACATATGCAAGAAAACATGTTTGTTGACTTCGTTGTTCGTGAAATATGGCATACATGTTTTCTTGTGCATGTTTGGCCAGTGGAAACGTAAGGAACAATCAATTTCATGTTCTTAAAAACAAAATAAATACACGATGAAATTTCCACCATAAATTCCTTCGGCCATGTTTTTTAAAAATCCTATTACAAATTTTGCGTGGATGCCAATCAAAACGAGCAAGTATCTCTAAAAAACTCAAGAAATCCAATAAAAAGAGAATCAGTAAATCTCAACTTATTTTAAACTTTTCCTCCAGATGGCATTACAATATTGCAACCTGTATTAAGTGCGGTAAACTCAATAAACTTTTATCTACCAATTTGGATATGCAAATGTAAGCTTTATTGTAGGTACAGTCGAGAATCTGGCCTACCACCTTAAGGTTGAAAATCGTATGAAAGTCATTACGGTAAATTTTTTACCTCTCACAATTTTTTTTTTATTTAATACTTTTTTGCAACATAAATATACAAAAGGCGGACTTAATACTAATGTATTATCTACCAGTCGACACCACAGCATGGGAAAGAGTAGTTGCGGGTCAGTATTAATATAACAATAGGACATGGTATTTTTTAATAATAACTGTACTATAAACTTATTGATGTTTTAGTGACGCAGGAAGTGTCATCAAAACTGAAATATACATTCAAGGCCGAAGGTAATAAGGCACATTTTATCTCAGCGACTGAATGAATTGGCCGAAATATAGAGAAAAAAAATGTTTTTTTATTTAAATCTGAGACATAGCCATGCGTAACATAAGTAGTTGAATAATTTGAGTAGTTAGTAATTAAATAACATGTATGGTAGAATGGGATTATTTGGAAAACAGGGTTTTTTTGGAATTGTCGTGTTCGGAAACTTGAATTTATTTGGACATCAAAATTCATAAGATTTGAATTGATTCTTGAATCTGTAATCCAATTGCCATAAAACATTTTTGTTCGGATTAAATAAAAAATATGGAATTTCTCATTTCAAACATTCCAAATATCACCACGCCGTTTTCTAAAAAGCCCCATTTTACGATATTATAATTTCCATGACGGTCACATACCATAATGAAATAAAACGCCGGATAACAATATTAAATATGTGACCGTTATGAAAAAGGAGTATGATCATTTCGGACCAAAATTACATACCTAATTTGGGAAGAGTAAAATAAAAAATATAAGACATGTTTTTTTTTTTGGTTGTTGACTAAATTACGCGTGGAATTATAAAGTTGTTTAATTAACTGAGTGACAGAAATTTTTTTCAACACTTTCGTGGAAGTTAAATTTTAGACAATAGAAGATAGTCACGTCGACACGCGGGTGTTGTGTCCACGAAAGGGTTGCTACATTGTGTGTTCCTATGGCACCCCAGAGGTGCAGAGGGCCTTGACAAGATCACGCCACGCCTTCCTGTCCTCAGCAATGCTCTTGGCCTCGCTCCAGCTGACTCCTGCGGCACGCAGTTCACTCTCGACGTTTCGGCGCCATGACTGAACGGGACGGCCTCTGGCTCTCTTGCCGTTTGGAGGACGCCACTCGAAAGCGATACTGGCATTATTCGATGCTCCTCTTCTAATTGTATGGCCTATCCATCTCCATCTCCTCATGGCGATTTCTTCGCCTATGGGAGACTGGTCACACAATTTCCATAGATCAGTATTGCGTATCGTCTTCGGCCAGTAGATACGAAGAATCGACCTGAGGGACTTATTGACGAATACTTGAAGTTTGTATGTCAGGCCCTTTGTCATTCTCCACGTCTCACATAATTCCACGATTTACTGAAAAAATTATGTACAGATTTAGAATTCATGTCAAATATTTTTTGCCTTAGATATCTGTACTCGAAATGTTCTCATACTCTTTTGCATCCTGTAAATTTCACTTTAATGACTTAAATGTACATATAGTTTGGCAAAAATCGGGACGGATAAAATGTTCGATCTTCTCATACAAATTCTATCAGCTGATCATACCTTTTTGTATGAAGAAGGCCATTTTATTTTGACCCTTGACATTTATTGATACCCGCAGAAATGCATTCTTAAAAATATATTTTAGGATGTCGCTGAAAAAAATATTTCTCTGAACACATACTATTTTCATTCCACTGCGTAACGTAAATTATTCCAATGCGTGTTTACAATCACGAATTTTGCCAAACTGTATGTAAAATAATTATTAATAAATTTTCTTATTGTTTTTGCATGAATGTAAGTAAGTAGCTTGCTTTCTCATCAACAGAGATATTTGAAACGTACCTCCCAGATGCGTCGGCTATCGTACAAGTGACGTTTTCAGCAGGTGAGGTTATGTTTACTTGTTTGTGTGTTTGTATGTATGTGCGTCTGTTTGTCCACTAACCGCAAATTAATTTTAAATATAGTCGTACCAAGAGCGGCAGTGTCCACTCAGGGTGAAAATTTAAATTTGAATGCAGTTTTATTAGTCTACAATATGTCCCCTGCAAACCTTTGTTTTGCCATTTGCACCTCGTGTATTATAAGAAATACAACTTTTAAACCTTCCCTGGACTTCCACGTGTAATTCAAGGCTTTAATTAGCCAAATTGGTCCAGCCGTTCTCGACTTTTAGCGAGACTAACGAACATCAATTCATTTTCATATAATAGAGATGATCAAATTGTAAAATTTTGTATAACAACTATCTAATATTATCTTTTGAAATGTATATTAATAGACTCGAAATGTTATCGAAATAATAAAACATAATAAAGTGAAAATTACGTGTCGAGAAAATGTAACGGGAGAATTCTGGCTGGAGAGTATTTCGTTAATGTCAAATGGTCCTGACAAACCAGTTCTAGTCGTGAGCGTCAGAACGTGACAAGTGGTAGATCACTGTTGAAAAGTACACACATCAAAAGTGTCTAGGGATCAAGAACAATTTTAGCTCTAATAAAAATCTAATTTATTTAAATCAAATCTAATCTTCTGGAT
>SJJU01030647.1:0-14223 GCA_012932125.1 Conopomorpha cramerella | reverse complement strand
GCTCTTATTTTTATGTTTTATTGCTTATTAACTTTAATAAACCAGTAAATACAGTTAGTAAATCATTAATTATTAACTAAAATTAAATTTTATTATTGCACAAATAATGTAAGGAGCACGTTGAAGATTTTTTAAAGTAAAAAGTGAGCAAACATCGGCAATCAACTTAATAAAAAGAAAAAAATTAAAGCTATTCATATAAAAATTGTACTTACAAATGATAATATATTTGTTTATACATAGGTTAGATTATATTAAATGGTAAGATACTTGGGTATAATAGGTAAAAAAATCGGCATTCGTATTATTTTATATATATATATTTTTCTGAACGATGTCGTGACTGCAGTGTATAGCGGAACAAGCTTCGTCGTGATATTCCCTTAGAGATGCAAAGCAATTTTCTGCTAAAATAACATTTTCTAGGCAGCTCCGAGCGCACCCGACACCTCCTTAGTCCAACAAATGCAATGTCATAAGATTATGAACTCTGTATATATATACTATATGTATACATACATACATACTACAAAGCTTTCTATGGTTTCACTCGCTTTTTTATTATAAAAAGATCACTAAGTATTATGTAATACTAGTTATATTATTATTTTTCCGTGGGTGTTCCCTATGTTATTCAGTGATAATGTAGCATTCTAATGGTAAAATCATTATTCGAAATCCGTCTTCGATATGACTTTGCGATCGATGGGATCGTTAAGTTTATTCGTTAAAAAAACACAAATCTTTCCTCTTTATGTTAGTAGTAAAATTATAGATATAGATAATGAAATATACAGCGCTTTTACGATGAAGGTGGTAAAGGAATCGTGAGTAAACCTGTTTGCCGAAAGGTGTGAAGACCCTACGGCGATGCTTGGCTCTTTCGCAGACTATCACGTACATAACTATTGTGTAAGTCCTGAGTCATATAATCAAATACCCGTACGTTTTAATTCTACTTATACGGGAGAATTCTGAAAAAATATTTGTCAATTTATTTTAGTCAGTCAGTCATTCGTTTTATGTTTGTATAAAGTATACATATATACATATAGAACGACTTCAGCTATCTACTTTGGTGCGTAAGTTGATATTCTCAACATTGAAAGAGACTTTTCCGAGAATAAAATTAAAACTGAATAGAAAATGTATGATAAAATTTGTTTTTCTTATTTTCTGTACACTTAAGAAGAATTAAATCAACAGTTTTGGACTCTATTGCCAAGAGACAGAGTTCACAATCATTGATCGACTCCCCGTTCAAGGACACAATTGCTAATATGGCTCTGTCTTCTCTCACCCTCTTTCAAATTTGTAGTTATCTTTTAAGTCACATTATGCGCGTACTTGATAAACTGTGGACATTACCTATAATAAGTTTAAACGAAGAAGTTCTAGGAAGTCACGTACTACGTACTCACCAGTACAATATTTTTTTATATTAATGGTTATACCCACACAGTTTTATACAAATATGAGGGCTGTAAAAGACAACATGCAAATTCAATTAGCCGAGGATCTTAATGGCGGCGACGTTTTATTAGAGATTGAAAATAATTTAATTGTGAATTGTACTTTCAATTAATGGCGAAGTTTTTCAAACAAACCGCCGCCCATACCGTCCATAAATACATATTTATCCTACTAAATAATCAAAATACGTCAGTCATAATGTGAGAAGATTTTACTTCCTTGCTGAAACGGACTTCGTGGAAAATGGTGAATGGTGGGGAGACAGATTACCGCATGTTTAAGAAATGGGCTATATTTGAACAAAATAAAAAGGAGTAAAGGTCGTTAAGCTACGTTAGAGGCCTTGGATGGATTACGAGCACAACATCGAACAGCTGAACTGACAAAGAACAATCCTTTGCCGTCTTTCCTTTTAAGACTTTAATTAGAATGTTCACAGCAGTGGGGACGCTAAAGAGATGGTACACTGGTGTCCATTTATGTGAAAACCACAAAAGTCCAGTAGGTATTTTACTTGTTAGTCGTAAATAAAATTAAAAAAAAAATACACTTCACGCCTTTAATCCCAAAGAGTGGTAGGCAGAGGCACTTGCTAAAGCAAGTACCCACGGTTCACTGAGCGTATTTAACCCAACGTGACAGGGGGTGAGCCCATCGCCGTTATAGGGTTCACACACCTTGTGGTGTGCGGGTTTATCACGATGTTGTCCTTCACCGTACGAGCGTTGCGTTGCGTACATAGGCTCTGAAAAAGAGTCCCATTGGTACACATCCAGTAGCCGGACTCGAACCCGTGACCTCCCGGCTACAAGTCAAGTATCCGACCAACTGGACAACAGACGCTCTCATTTTTCATTGAAAATGCTAATAAACGAATAATTAGTGGTTTTGTAACACAACTTCCTTTATTTAAATAAAATTTCGTTTATACTCATACAACAGCATAAATATTGCACTATATGTAAATAATGTAGGTAATACTGTACCAGTAGCAGTTTCATCATAAATTGAGGAAATATCTGTCAAAGTTCATTTTTGAAATAATTTATTTCTTACTTGTTCTTGCTGTTTCGTTTACACCTTTCTTGCACCTTTTAAAACGATTGGTACCTATTAGTAAGGTATTTCTTACTTATACTCTATAAAATATCTTTGTGATTCGGTTAAAATCGTATCGCCAAAATCGGTTCAGTAATCTGTAAGTTTGTGAATATTTAAGAAGCATACATGGCGATCCTGAATTACTCATTTAATATGGTCTAAGTACTGTTTCTGTGGACGCTACTGACTTTATCATCAGCCACATAACGTCCACTGCTGAACGAGGGCCTCCCCCAATTATTTCCGTCATTTGCGGGGAAAAGTGGGGGTCCCTACTCACTTACTGAGTTAATTTCATGAGCTGGTGTCAGTGCCCTCAGTAGGGTGTACTAACCTATGCAAAATTCCGCCCATATTACGTGTTCCACGTATCGATGAACGCAAAATTCATCGGTAAACACAGTTATCTACGGAACCTTTACTTTAATAATATTTTACACAGGATTTCATTATCCGTCGGAGTTAATGATTTACTAATAGATCAGACGGATATTCGGTTAGTATCAGTTTACGCGAAGCACGGCGAGGGATTGAACATGGATAGAATAAAGTTTTATGTCAATGGAAATAAATTCACGGGTAAGTGCTTTTAAAAATTAATAAGAAAAACAACACATGTATTCTATCTAATTAATATTAATTTCATCATCTACAGCAATGTGATCGTATGTTTCGAGCCTTTATTATTTTGATTGTTAAATAAAAAAAAAATAGGCGCACAGTTTCACGAAGCGTAATAATTTTTGAAACGAAAACAAAACAGGTGACCAACGCTGATGCGGTGCCAGTGCCAGAAAACATTTTTTTCTTATAGTCGTCAATATTGACGATTCCTTTCCTTCTTTATTTTCGAGCAGTAGGATCGATTTTTTATTGCACATTACGTTAAATGCATCGATTTGCTATGCCTGTTATATTTGACTACTGACGAGCACGCAGGTTTATTCGTTTTCGCGGTAATTGCAGTTACCTACTTATTGCCGACTGTAATTAATTTCATTCATAATTTAATTTTTAATGTTGAATGTTATTTGTTTGTTTTATCAATTTGTTTTTATGGGCCTATGCACACAATGTTATAGTATCAATACATAGTATATAGCAAAGCCACCTTCCGCTGTCTATCCTTAAGTATTCATTGATCTTTAAAACTACGCAATGGATTTTGATTCGTTTTTTTCGTAGATAATGTGATTTTAGAGGATGGTTTATGTTATATATAATACATGCATACAATAGCAGAGAAACACTGTCAACAATATATATTATCATAACAATGTTTGCCGGGTCAGCCAGTGCTAAAATAAAGTTAAAGTATCTTTCACTTAATGAATCGATTATCCTCAGTCTTATTTGACATTAATCAGTATGTGATTATTGTCCTCAAGATATTTAAGTATATATTCCGCCCACCCTTTCGTAATGTTAATTATTCTGAAATCTGCTCTACCATCCTAACGTCAAACTCGTATGCCTTAATATACGTATAATAATTTATGTTTTAAAAACTGACAGCACTTCTTGGCCGACCATAAGACTTGGTACATCATATTAGTACAGTGGTCAGAAACTAGTTTTTCGTCAAGTATCATCCCATAGATACTGGGTTATTATATATATATATCTATATATAACATTACAGTGGGTTCCGAGGTGGACTCTGACGTGTACCTGCTCGAGTACGTGCGGGAGTACTTGGGCTTCAGCGGCACCAAGTTCATGTGCAAGGAGGGCGGCTGCGGCGCGTGCGTCGTCGCCGTTACCGCTAAGGACCCATACACCGGACATCCTAGGACATTCTCTGTCAATTCTGTGAGTACATACACACATAGTATCATGCCTGTCGCCCAGGGACTCTTCTAGGGACTCGCGACGCGAAGCGAGTCACGTCGGCTATTATACATTTTAATTGTATAGTCGGGTTTCTATACTTTTTACTCTCTCATTGTTTAAGGTAGACTTTGAGTTCATTACAATTACATTACTTCGTAACAATATACATACAAAATCACAAATCTTTCCTGTTTTAAATTTCTCATGTTGTAAAAATGTACATGAGTGAGATTATAGTCGGAACCTACGCGAGATAATGTCACTCTTGGATCTGAGCAGATGGAAGAGGAAATGGGATGTGTAGGTGACACCTCTCTTCTCTCATTTCTGCTGGAGTCTGAACGCGACCTAAGAAGACCTTTGACGCCCGAGGTGGACGAGTGGTCAGTCAATGACGGTCGCGGGTTCAATTTCCGTGACATGTGTGAAATGTCAAGGGATATTGTTATACCTTCGCACTTTGAACAGTTTTTAATGAGAATTATTCATCAACATATTTGAATTTCTTTGCAGTGTCTTATAGCAGTAACGCAGTGTCACGACTGGAGTATAAAAACTGTCGACGGCATTGGAAACCGGCGGGCTGGATATCACCCCGTGCAAAAAACTTTAGCGGAATACAATGGGACACAATGCGGATACTGCAGTCCAGGTTTCGTCATGAGCATGTACAGGTAATTACAACATTTAAAAGTTGCTGCCGGCAAGACTTTTAAAATGCATTCTTTGAAGCAAAACACGGAACTTAATTAGAAGTACTGTCCTCGAGAAATTACTTCCCACGAATGAGTTTATCCTTAATTTTACTTAGATGTTCTCCGCTCTCGTAAGAATATTGGATCGTATTTTTTTAAAGAGTACTTATGTTCTTTCGAAACAGTTTTCTTGAATCTCGACACTACGATGTGACTGAACTAGAAGTAGAAGATGCTTTCGGCAGCAACATCTGCAGATGCACCGGATACAGGCCGATTCTCCAAGCGTTCAGAAGTTTTGCTAAAGATTCCCCAAAACCACATCCCGTTCATGATATCGAAGACTTACCTCGTTGTAAAAAAGGGGAGAACTGCCAAGAGACATGTGCCCGAAAAACAGATTGGTGTTTGCTTGACAAGAATGAATTGAAAAATGATATCATAAAAATTGTTCTTAAAGACGATAAACACTGGTACCGAGTGAACACTGTTAATGATATATTTAATATTTTAAACAAAGAGGGTTACAATTCATACAGGCTGATAGTTGGGAACACTGGAAAAGGTAAGAAAAAATACTTAACTAGAGTAGAGTAAGTGTAAGTAAGTGGGAAAGCCAAATCTGACTGAGCATACAGTAGTAGCAGTATGCTTATGTAGTTGATATTGAAATTATAGTTAATTGAAATATGAGTTTAACAGTAGAAAAAACAGTGCTGCTCTAGTAATTTAAAAATATCTAAGTCTTTAAGCTAGTTCTTTAAGATTTAACATTACAGGTGTTGTACCGATACTGTTGCTGCCTAGAGTACTAATTGATATTGCCAACGTATGGGAACTTAAAAGGTACTACTTGGATGTGAACTTGGTTCTTGGTGCGGCAATGACATTAACTGATGTGATGGATGTGTTTCTGAAATTAAGTGAGACCAATGAGAATTTTGAATACCTGCGGAAACTGTACGACCATCTGAACTTAGTAGCGCATATACCGGTTAGAAATGTAAGTATGAGTACGTTTGGATCTGATCTTATGCTATGGAATTGTTAGTTTGCGTTTAAGATAATACAAATAAAAAAAATGATAGTCCCTACTTAAGGAAAAGTGACTTATCGGTCTGAATTATTGTGTTACAGGTTGGCAGTATAGGTGGAAATCTCATGACCAAACACACATATCCAGAATTTCCATCAGATGTATTTTTATTGTTTGAAGCTGTTGGAGCTGTATTGACCATTGGTGAGTACTTTTTTGTATGTTTATTTATATATAAAAACGTAGAATTACTTAGAGCTATTTTCAAAAACTTCAGTATGTCGGGTATAGGCAATGATAGTGTGCTACGGAAATTATTAATTAATTAACATTGATGTATTTTAATTTCAGAGAGCAAAAATGGAGCAATTATTGAAGTTTACCCGGAGGATTTCTTGAAAATAGACATGACTGACAAAGTAATATTAAATGCAAAGTTGCCTCCACTGTCGCAGAGTTGTATTTTTTTCTCATTTAAGGTGTGTCAGTGCCTTTTGATCAGTGATGTGTTTTGGGTTATACAGAAAGTATATTTAAATAATCGATTTAAACAATGTTTTTTTCTAACAGGTCATGCCTCGAGCTCAAAGTGCCCATGCGCAAGTAAATGCAGCATTTTTGTACGAGTTTTCAGAGCACACAGAACTTTTAGTCTCAGCACGGATCGTCATAACAGGGTTATCAGGCAGTTTTGTACGTGCTAGGGAAACTGAAGATTTTTTAAAGGGAAAATATATTTTTAATAACGAAACGTTACAACATGCTTTAAAGATTTTAGATAAAGAGTTAATAGTTGAAGAAATACCTGGCGAAGAAAAAGCTGTATTTAGAAGGAAATTAGCACTTGGATTATTTTATAAAGGTTACCTGAGCTTTGCACCGGAAATGCGTGTTAATCCAAGGTACAGATCTGGAACTCGTGACTTCCGAAAAACTAGACCGTTATCCAGAGCGACGGATGTTGAAGATACTAATCCTGTTATTTGGCCGATAACTAAGCCATATCCCAAAGTTGAAGCTTTAATTCAATGTTCAGGTGAAGCAAAATATATATCCGACATGCCTAATGATAAACAAGAAGTTTTTGCGGCTTTTGTTACCTCTGACGTGTGTAGGGGTACTATAGAAAGTATAGATCCCACTCCAGCATTGGTGAGTTTTCAATTTAAAAATAAACCAGTAATATTCCTAATCAAAATTGCAGTAGGTTGTTTACAGTATTTACTATGAACTTGGAGAGTCCAAGGAGTCCATTTTTCGATTATTGAGGCGGCGGCGTCTATCAATGAAATTTATTATACTGCTGTTATAGTAGAGGAAACGTTGTCAGGAAACCTATAAATAATAATAATATGACATGATCTTGGGTCTCCAAAGGCGAAGGTAGATAAGGTTAGATATAAACATTGCTAATCCTTATTTGCTTCACAGTTACCTTAGTCGCCGCTGCATTAGTAACAATATTTTATTTTATTTACAAGTGCTTAGCTAGAAATTGGGTATTATTTATATATCTGTTACTTACTTACCACTATTATTAATAACCTTTTCAGAAAATACCGGGGGTTCTGCAATTTTTTTCAGCAAAAGATATTCCTGGAATTAACTCATTTTTATCACAAAGGGTCCCTTCTTTACTGGTGCCAGAAGAAATACTATGTAGCGGGGAGATTCAATATTATGACCAACCTATAGGAATTATTGTGGCAGAAAGTCAACGTTTAGCAGAAAGAGCATCATTAATTGTACAAGTGAAGTATAAGGTCCAGAAAAAAGACCCAATACTAACAATAAATGACGTTAGAACTAGAGATCCAAGTAGAAGTACATTATTTTTAGCTGTTCCTGCTCGAGATCGCGGAGTTGATGTCCAAAGAATAATCAAAGGACGGCAAAATATATATTATCAAAGCCATATCACTATGGAAACTCTTACAGCAATAGCCATTCCGAAAGATGAAGGAATAACCATGTTTCCATCTACTCAATGGTTAGATGCTACTCAAGTTTCCGTAGCTGACGCATTAAAAGTTCCTGAAAACAGGTTAGTTTTAAACGCGTATGTAAATTGTAGTTGTTACTTTTTATATATTTTTTAATCACAATATGGAAAGAGAATGTACATCTAATATTTTTATCATTATTATTACCAAACGCTTTGCTTTTCAGAATAGATGTGTCATTAACTCGTGTTGGAGGAGCTTATGGTCTGAAAATATCAAGAAACAATTTAGTTTCCTGCGCTAGTGCTTTAGTCGCATATCTAATGGATCGACCCTGTCGATTTGTCTTATCCGTTCAAGCTACTTTACGTATTCTTGGGAAAAGGCCGCCAGTCACTAGAGATTTTGAGGTTTGTACTTAAACTGTAACATATAAAAAATAACAAGTACGTAGTATACGAGCGTCTGTGGTGGATACTTGACTTGTGATCCGGCTGTACTGGACATGTACCAATGGAACTCTTTTTCAGAGCCTAAGTACGTAACATCACATCGTGATGAAATCCGCACACCACAAGGTATGTAAACCTCACAACGGATCTATAGCCGTTATAAGGTTTACAAGCCTATGCTTACCCCCTGTCACGTTGAGTTATTATACGGGTAATCCGTGGGCATTTGCTTAGTAAGTGTCTCTGCATACCTCGCTTTGGGATTAAAAGGTGTACTGAAGATTAAAATGTGTAGTGAGCATTAAAACGTGTAGAGAAGATAAAGATGTGTGAAGTGTACATTTACTTTTAAATATATTTATCAACACTTTTAATTACCTACATACATATTTGTAATTTTTAACACATAACTATTTTTACTTTCGTCTCAATTGCAGGTTGGAGTCAATAGCGAAGGAGAAGTCCAGTATTTGGAATATCAATTATATGAAGACAATGGATTTGTATTTAGTGATCAAATGATTACATTAGCTACAACATCGTACAAAAATTGTTACGACATCCGAAGATGGCAGAGTAAATTCTTTAATGTTACAACGGACACTGCTTCTAATACTTGGGCAAGAGCACCAGGTAAATTATTAGGATTTATGATGTAATATACATAAGTACATGTTGTTCTAATGAACAATATGCATCTGCTATAATATTTTTCTTTGTTACTTTTTTTTACAGGTTCTTTGGAAGGAATTGCTATGGCAGAATATATCATGGAACAAATATCCTATGCAATAGATAGAGATCCCATAGAGGTCAGGCGTAGAAATTTTAACGCTGAAACGCCAATTGTTGAAGAAATACTTACTGAACTCATGAATGAGGCTGAATACGAAAAAAGAAAAGAAGAAGTAGCAACATTTAATAAAGTTAACAGGTGGAAAAAGAGAGGTTTAAGAGTTTCTTTAATGAATTTTGCAGCGTCGATTGTCAATGATTATCAAGTATTGTTGTCTGTGAATCATGGCGATGGAACTGTTAGCGTCAGACATGGAGGCGTAGAAATAGGTCAAGGTGTCAATACAAAGGTCATACAAGTTGTTGCTTACACTCTTAACATTTCTACTGATTTTATAGTGGTAAAAGGAAATGACGTTGTATCTAACGTAAACAGTACTTCTACCGGTGATAGTAGAACGACAGAACATGTGAGCTTTGGTGCTATCAAGTGTTGCCAACTACTATTGGACCGATTGAACGTTGTAAGAGAAGAAATTAACGATGAAAAATGGCAACTAATAATTGAGGCAGCATATTATAGAGGAGTAAACTTACAAACAAGCTATCACACCACCAGCAACGACTCTGATATATTCAAGATAGCTGGCGTCAGTCTGTCAGAAGTAGAAGTTGATATACTGACGGGAGAACATGAGATTCTTAGAGTGGATATTATAGAAGATATCGGGTTAAGTGTCAATCCCGAATTGGATCTTGGACAAGTACGTTTCTAGGCCAAATTATAGAGTGTAATAAGTAAATAATTGAAAATATTATGTTTTATAATAATACATGTAATGTTTTTCAAAGGTTGAAGGTGCCTTCATAATGGGAGTCGGTTATTGGACGTCCGAAAGCATAATTTACGATAAAAAAACTGGAGAAATTCTCACGGATCGGACATGGAATTACCATGTGCCGTCCTCTAAGGATATTCCACAAGATTTTAGAGTAAAATTCAGAAGAAACTCGTACGAGCCACGTGCTGCTTTAGGTGCCAAAAGTATGTTACAACTTACATTATATATATAAAGAGCTATTAATTAAATGCCATTTTAAGGGATGGTTCTACTAGCGTCTGTGGTCCAGTTGGTCGGATAATTGTTTTGTAACCGGAAGGTCGCGGGTTCGAGTCCGGCTAATGGACGTGTACCAATGGGACTATTTTTCAGAGCCTATGTACGCAACGCAACGCTCGTAAGGACAACATCGTGATGAAACCCGCACACCACAAGGTGTGTGAACCCTTTAACGGCTATAGGCCCACCCCCTGTCACGTTGGGTTAAATACGCTTGGTGAACCGTGAGCATTTGCTTACTAAGCAATTAGTGCCTCTGCCTACCCAGCTTTGGGATTAAAAGGCGTGAAGTGTATTTTTTTTTCTACTATGATAAAAAATCTTCTTCAGAGTACAACTCCTGAGTAGAGACAACAAGTTTAGCCAACAAGAATTAATTACACCTTTTTTAGGTTACCAGTAGTAATAATGTTACCGAGGTGGTTTTGTCCTTTACAATCATTTAATATTTCCCTGATATGTGAAAACGACGAACTAGTGTGGCTTTTGGATTAACAATGGTAACTTTTGTTATTAGTAAGGACTGTGCCAATGGGCACGAGTGGTTTTTTTAGACTCAAACAACTAAGAGGAAATCCAAAACTAAAATATCGTAAAGAATAGAAATGTTCTAATTAGGTCACTATAATTCCCACTGGAATTTTATTTGTGTGGTTACTTTTTGTATACCAGGCAGTCGTTCTCCGCTCTCTTCATAATATAAAAATACTTTCTTTGTTTTAAAACCTTGAGATTTGGTTCATGTAAGCCGCAACTATCAGACTCGAGCATTATAATCCCGTTTTAGTACAACCACTCACAAAGAAATTGCGAAATTAAGTTTGTTTATATATCTACATACCTATCTAAATGTATATATGTACAATCGGCCAAGAAAGTGGTCTAACGCACTAAGATTAAAACCCGTATGAATATAGGAATATAGTACGTGTCACTGGGGAATAGTTATACCGTGTTTATTAGTAGGACCCTTAAATGTTTTAGTGACACAGGAAGTATCTTCAAAATTGATAGAACACTTTATTTTCGGACTGTACAGCTGCAGACTTGCAGTGACAACCATTGTCTTTGCTTAGCACAATGAAAAAAAAGGCACGTTTGACTTTCACATTTTATTTCTTCAAATATTCAATTTTCTAATCTGTCAGAAGATCAATCTTTATGTTTTCTATAAACAAAACCACATAAGAGCGAGTCAGATCAATCATAGACGGAGTTACATTATAGCATCTCCTTCGTTTCCCAACATTTTTGACAGATTTTTACCAAATTTTATATGCGTATTCAGTAGGTCTGACAATCGGCTACTATCTATTTTTTATGCATCTACCAGTTGTATTTCTCCCAATACACGGGGTACAAAGGCAACTTATAATGGCAAAATAAATGTTTACCGGGACAGCTAGTTATTTAATAAAACTTCTCATTTCAGGTTGTTCCGAGCCACCGTTGTGTCTCGCCATATCAGTACCATTTGCTATTAGGGAAGCTATTTCTTCCTCCAGAGAAGAGACCGGTTTCCCTCGTACCGAATGGTTCAATATAGGTAAGAACAAAATATTTTCAACTAACTGTGCACCGCTGATTGTCCAGTTTCACAAATTAAAGCCTGTGTGACCTCCTTTTATACCTATCTCCCCAAATATATCATAGTGGCGTGCAACTGGAGAGATCTATGTCCAGAAGTGAACCAATATGGGCTAATGATGATGATGATAAAATTCCCAATTTTGTCAAAATCCATTCAACAGATTTTCAGTAAACACGAATATATCAAAACAAATCTCTTCAAAAATATACTGCGAGTAAAAGGACACCGAGCAATAGTTTTAGAAACGTTGTTGGGCTTGTCAATATGAACAACTTTTACTATGACGAGATTATGAAAAAAACAATGTTTCGTCTCCATACAAAATAGACAATTTTCTGCCTCGGGAGACGATATTTTGTATGGAGATGAAAACAAAAAAAAAATGCTTGCCCCTCGCATTGTCGTCATAGTAAAAATGTTTCCAAAATAGTAGAGTCTCTTATTTATTTATTTATTACAAAATAAATAATAATACAAAAATTTATTATTTACTTACAAAAATGTTGACAGCTGTTTCATATTGACGAGTCTCCCAACAACATTGTCTAAGACCAATGGACTTTCAGACGCAGTATGAGGTACAAAGAATTTTACGAAAGTAACCTTGTGGTTTCGAATGAGATTTTAATGGTGTCCTTTCTTTTTCATTCAGATGGACCTCACACTTTGGAACAAATCGTTCTGGCAGCTGATGTTAAATTGGAAGAGTTCCTTCTTGATTGAATAGTAATAATAATTGTATGATGCACTTATTGGTAAGAGTCATCGGTGGTCACGTGACATTATGTAGAAGTACCTACTATTATAACATATTGATGGTAAATTGGGGTCTTTTGACTAAATGGTGCATGAGACTAGACTAGAACAAAACTCAAATAGATTTTCTTTCATTTTCTCAAATAGTCTGTCCGGTTTGGTTTTTCGGTAACTATTTTATGTATAACTGTTTTATCTTAATTTATCTCGTCTTAACTTAAGACGATCTTGAGTGAGTTAAATATTGTAACGTATTTAAAATGTTGGTCTTTCTCATTAAAGCAGAGGCCCTAATAGGCAGATAAACAGGAAAATTATTAAAATTTAAATTCGTCGTACCATGTTCCCTGGTTATCCTGATATAATATAAACATTTAGTTTGGAAATAACAACATTTACTGAACCACCACTATATTTGGAAATAAATCTTTGACATTACTTTCACTATATTTGCTGTGGCAAAATTGCTACAGTTCTTTGCAAATGTACACTTCACGATTTTGGTCCCAAGTTCTATTTAAATCGTATTTGTGTGCCTCATGTTCCGTGTTTGTGTACTATTTAAAACTAAAGGTAGTTGAAACACATGGGGTATGTCTATGTGACGTCATTGCTGATTGGCACTAACTCATGCACATCTTCTTATATATAAAAATGAATTGCTGTTCGTTAGTCTGGCTAAAACTAGAGAACGACTGGACGGATTTGGCTATGTTTGGTCTTGAATTATTCGCGGAAGTCCAGGGAAGGTTTAAAGGGTGTATTTCATCCAATACACGGGGTACAAAGGCAAAACAAATGTTTTCCGGGATAGCTAGTAAGTCATATTTGTGTGACCGGCCGTTGTCGAACGTAAGCGAAACGAATTCTTAATATGTATTAATACATAGACGTAAGCCTTGAATTACACAAGCTACGTTCTATGTACATGCCCAGCAATCAATACATATAATAATTGTTTTTGTGAAGACGGTTAGGCTCATATTAGATTCATGCGATTAGGGGGCTGACCTTAAAATTCGATTTAGTTTCTATCTTGTTAGTATTGATTTGTCGACGTACTGAATGTGTGTTTTATAAAGTGCACACGCAAATGCGGGGCAACATAAAACGTAATTAGATCTCATCTCGACATCTTTTTGTCAAAACCTTGACAAGAACTGTCACTTATCTATGGATTCTGACAGAAATTTAGCAAGATTTTGACAAAGAGGTAGGTGCAGGTGCAGTCCTCGCGCAGTTGTTATTTGCGCGATCTGTAAATTTAATCCCATCTAGATAATGAAATGTGCAAGTATATTTTTAAGTTAACCCATGAATTCTAGTAATGGTTTATTGGTAAATAGTGACTTCTTTGTACATTTTCGTTAGTATTAATTGATTTTTCATATATATTTTCATTCTTCAATGATGTTTCATTGCACCAGTGTTTTTATACCTATAAACTATTCGTTACAATTTTCGACACGATGTTACCCCCCCCCCCC
>SJJU01030601.1:0-10783 GCA_012932125.1 Conopomorpha cramerella | reverse complement strand
GCTTTGATTTCCCAGGAGACAGTGTTTCATGTATAATTAATTAATTATACATGTACGAATTATAAATAAATAACTTCGTACATGAATAAATTAATTTAAATGAAACATCAACTTTCATATCTTTTCGCAAAGGTCAACATTCTCATCGTCTCAACTAATTTATATTCACACAAGTGTACCCTGGAGTTGTGTCGGTGATGTTGCATTGGAACTTTACGAAATAAAACAGACCCGAGGCCCCCGGCCACAGTTTTAAAACAAATACAAAATGCAAACTTGCGCGGTGTCCCAACTATTTTGCTTCGAATTAATTTCGTGCTGAGGAAACAGTGGATATTTTAAATAGGTGTAATTTAAACGGAGCGTGCTGCAATTGCAGGTGAAATACAAAAGCGACGCGATATTTTGTTTGAAAACAGCGATGTGTGAAGCTGCACTTACTGGTGCTGAAATTATTTTATATTGTTTACAGCTACCTATAACTGAAAATTTAATTAACTCTGCAGCTTTGTGAATAATGAGATAATTATTCGATACAGGGAGTTAACGACAACCATTACCGATGCGTCTATGTACCTTACACTTGCTTTATGTGTTTTCGTATAAATTGGTAAATAGAAATACTTTTCCAGAATAATTGGGAAAATTTTCCGTTAACTCTGATAGGACTATTTACAAATTGCTTTACGACTAAACACAATTGTCATTATACCTCAACTGTACTGGATGTGTCTCTGCAAAATAAATGACCATTTACTTAACTACGAAACAAATAGGTCAAACGCTTTTACGCTCTCCCATTATCCAAATCGAATAGCCACTAGTTGAAGCTGGAAGCAGTCAGCGTTCAGGCATTA
The DNA here is from genome assembly GCA_012932125.1 of Conopomorpha cramerella. Taxonomy (NCBI): domain Eukaryota; kingdom Metazoa; phylum Arthropoda; class Insecta; order Lepidoptera; family Gracillariidae; genus Conopomorpha; species Conopomorpha cramerella. The sequence goes on along the minus strand of SJJU01030601.1, from coordinate 9,926 downwards.
AAGATTAATTGTCAAATTAGTTCGACGGCAAGTGGCAAAACGTTGTAAAAAGCCAGGCAAATGCAGGCGGGCGGCGGGCGTGGGAACCTGGCAGGTGTGCACCCGATCGCAACTCACAGCCGCTAAATTGCACTATTCGATACGCCGATTCACTGATTTTACACGAGATTTCACGAGTTTTATTCGGGAGTCTGTGCATTTGTTCCAAACGGGAATGAATTATTTAAATTGTAGAATACATTTTTCCAAAACTACCTTGAATAATGTTCGTGACCGCTGTGTTTCTTTACCAGTTTACATAGTACGTCTATTCATTCGCCATTGTGCGTCAACATAATAATCCCAAACGGTTCACAAAATGCGTTCGAAATGATTGGAGTCTAAATGTTTCGCATTAAGCTGAAACTAGAATTAACGGACAACGCGTACTCAAAATGCATTCGCCTAATTTTATTCGGGAACGAGCGTCGCTTTATCGATGGCGGCCAATGATCGCATTAATCGAGCTCACCAAGAGTAACGGCTGCAGCCTGCTGCATTCACTTCTCCATGCTTCTAGTTGCTCCGGGAATTTTATGCCGGGGAGTGGAACGTCGCACCTGGCATACTGATCACCGTATTGGTATTGCGAAAATACGGGTGCTCTTTGAGATTTTACGGCGTTCGACATTTGTTTCTCTTTTTAAGAAGGATATTCGGTAACGGACTTTGGGAAAGGACTGGTAAATTGGCAATAATTCCACTCTGCGTCGTACTTTTCCAAGACGTATACCGATTATGTTGAAACCGGCATCAAGTCATTTGCAGCGTACATCTATTAATTACCATCATAAGTATAGTTCGTGCATTCCATGAACGCGCGCGGGTCTCAGATGTGTGAGTCGTATATGGACACGCTAGTTGACAGTTCAGACGAACAAAACTGCCACACACACATCTAAGGCCCGCGCGCACTCACGAAATGCACGAACTATTATGTGTGTTCAAACTTATACGCATAGAATACTTACAATTATTGGTAAGTAGGAAGCCTAAGGAGACGCCGACGAGGACAACGACGACCACCAGGAGCAGCACGATAAGCGCCGGCCGGCAGAAGTGTTGCCAGCAATAGTCCTCCGAGTCGGCAGCGACTGGTACCTCCGCACTTGACCACGAGCAGCACTTGCTGAATGAGCTCTCATTCACCGGCGTTGAGCGGATCACAGCACTGTTTCCCTGCTGGTTCACTATCACACCTTGCACTGGAGCCTCACTCGACTGCCCGTATACTGTATTCTTTTCGAGACGAGCGAATCCCGCACTCTCATCATCGTTCGGACCGTAAACACCGTAAGACGCCACCATGTCTACACCAGATAACGACCTAGAGGTTCTCTCCGCTGTTTCGTCGTTGGGTGCCGCATCGCCAGTTGGCCAGCACTCGCAGGAGCAGCGGTCCTCTTTCCTTCGAGGTTGCGTGGCATCAGACCGCCGGACTATAACGTCCGTCTTTTTCTCTTCTTCTTTTTTAATTTTAAGATCGTGCGAGGTTTGCTCATGGTTGGTTTCGAACGTAGGCTGGAGTTGTTTGTGGTTCTCGATGTACCAACGCCTCTCTTCTGCTCGGAGAGTAGTGTCGTTGTTCCCCTCGTAGACATCAGCATAGTTAGAGAGAGGATGCGTGGCGGCGGCGGCGTACACGGGGCCGGGCGCGAGGTGTGGGTACGGGTATTGCGGCGGCCGCGGCTCGCCTGGATAGTACGCCGAAGGGGGAGCCGCGTAATCGTACGCCAGCCTGTTCATTTTTATAGCTTTGGTCCTTCATTTGATCCTACGTCGACAGAACTTTCAACACATTCGAGCTGATGAACAAAACGACACTATACTACGGATACGATGCTATAAACCTGAACAAAATGTTGCTTCACTGTTTTCACGTAGCTTTTGTGTTGACCGCGCGATCCAAGCGGACCATTTCGAAACAAAATTCAAACTAGCTATGCGCATTGTTGAGCATGCATGTCTGTGCGGTGAACTGAATGTTCTTGGCACTGGTGTTTCTTTTGAAGCGAGTCACAGATGGTCAGCAATATACTCCGGAAAGTTACTTTACAAATGTGCTGGGATACTGTATGAGAGATGGGGCAAAATTAACTCAGTGAATGTAGTCCCTTTGACTTCATGCCAAGTTTGTGAGGCGAAGTTTGTTGATTTTGTTACGTGTTCGAGACAGTCAGTTGCAGGGTAAAATACACAACTGTTTATTTCGATTGGTGCTGTTGTCAGCGACAATGGTAATATTTATCTGGGACAAACAACCTCCGCCGACGGTGAGAGAGCCCAACTCGTACAGTCACGTACCTCTCACCGACACATTACTGACACAAACAGCACCCTCGCTACGAAGGATGCCTCTCCGGCAACAGCTTAGTTGTGGGTACAGTTAATGGTATTCAGTGAGACAAGTTGTTGGATATTGAAATATCATCGGCACTTCACCAGCGCCCACACATCCCGGTTTATTTTAATAAGAGAGTGTTGTTTCGGTATAAACGCAGTGGTACAATTTAAAATCGAAAATTGTTATAATATAATTTGACTCGAAGTTTAACTTTTTATTCAGATCAACTGCAGAATCATACACGTTAATTAATTCACAGACTATTTGAAACATGGTGCCTCTTAACATTTAGCCTGATAGTCAAAGAATAGATTTACACATAGCAATAGTATCGGCCAATCTGTCTCCTAAAAATACATTTAGTTTTTTTTAAATCCCGTAGCACGTTGTGTACAGGAAGAAATGCGGTATAATTATTTATACGCTCCAGGAAGTGACAACACAAAATCATACTTTAAATGAAATTTCGAAATATTCTAAACGTTGTAAACCAAAAGGTTCATTAGATTGCGAATTATGTTAAACTCGATCGAGAACTCCCGTCACTTTAGGCTCGTTATAGCTTTAGCCCTGTCCGCTCCCGGGTTCGGAGAGTTCCGTTTGTATTAATCTAAATTATTAACAGTCTTCAAGTTTCCAAGACAATGATAATTAACTTTCATATCAGTGTCAAAGAGTTGTCAACTGCCGATGGTGAATCTTGCTAAATGTGCTTAAAAGGAAAAGAAAATAAGTCGCACATCAAATAAACAAAAAATAAAAGTTTGTAACAGAATGGCGATTTGATGGGCATTCAGTGAAATTTGGTGTGTAGTTAGTAATATAGTAAGGTTTACACTTTTGATGTTCGATTATATGATTTTTTTACTGTTTAGCCTACAAGATTGTCTTAGCATGTAGCTAAAAAGTTTATCTACAAAAGTTCAACAAATCAATTTAAGGCAAATAAGGTCAATACTAACAATTTTTTTCAATAATAAAAAACATCTAACACAAACCAAGTAAAAGATAAACTTATTAAAAGTTCTTTTTTTACGAATCAGCAAATTCCTGAAAGTGAGTAGGTACCTAAGTTACCTTGTTACAGTAAAAATCCTACAACATAGTTCACTTAATAAGAGTATGGGCAGTCAGAGGGAAATATAAGTTCTTAGCACTATTTTTCCACTGCTCCGTTGCACGGCATGCTCATTCATGTCGGTATTAAGAAAATACCGAGAAGTGTTGAAAAAAAAATAAAAAACATGAAAGCACAATAATAGAATTGAGTATCAAATAAAAATCTTCTCAAGGCTTTACTTTACAAGCTTTGATCTTCTAAGAATATTATTGTGTAAAATGATATGGTAGGTATTTTACTTATTATTTTAGTAGGTAATATATTTTACTAGCTCCGGTTTCACACGATTTACCAGTGCTTCTCTTCTGTATCATACATGTGAACCTTCCTCTGGAATTACTCTATCTGCTCTTTAGCAGATAGAGTAAAAATATAAGTTGCGTAGTTTTAAAAATCTAAGCATAATTAGGGACAGACAGTGGGAGACGACTTTGTTTTATACTATCTAGCGATTACTTAAATAATGCGCAAAAGTCAAGCGTGATTATTATTTTAGTGTTCTTATGCAAGATAAAAAACCTACTCAGAAAATTGTATTGAATTTAATTGTGTAGGCACCACTTCGAAATACACACATATTTACCTATTTATTTTACTAACAAAATAGGGATTCTTACTAAAACTCGAATGATGTATAATGTAAGTAGGTATAAAAACTGAAAATCACCGGACGTCCTCTAGTTACATAAGACTTAAGTTGTTATTTGAATTCCATACTTTATGCAAACTACCTATCATTGCTTCTATCTACTGATGCATACAATTATTAGATAATAATTGCATTACGATAATATCCCTCGCCGACGCTATCCTTCTGTAATACAGGCCAATTGGAATATATAATGATAATATAGGTACGATGTAGTAAAATTTCAACTATCTCAAAATTTTAAAAGTTCTGCTCAGAAAAATACTATTTTACTAAATTTTTTTTTGTAGAAAAATTGTAAAGAATATAGTACTGAAATTGTATTGAAAAATTAATGTGTTCACATAAAACATTACGTTAATTTGGTAAAGAACTTGGTTAGTCAACTTTTGTATAATTACTTCAATTTTACTTTATTCCATACAGTGTACAAGGCATTTTAAGTACAGATATGCTTACCAGGTATTAGCATGATTTTGGGCCGATTCCCGTTAAAAAAAACAGTCACCTAACTTGAAGCATCCAACTCTTCCTCCATCCAATCTTATGATTACGTGAATACGGCTAGTATACCCAATAGCCAATAAGTATTCTAAAAGTATGACCGAATTAAGGTGGTGTGTGGCTTTACGATGTGAATCTAGAGAAATTGTAATAGTACAAGTATGTACCTAAATAAGGTCAAATCAAACATTCGGTCAAGTTAAGAACTTGGTAAACGGTTTTAGTTTGCTTCTATGCCATATTAGAAGTTTCTAATTTGATTGTTTGTTTAAAACAAGCATTTTAAGTTAAAGTGGCCAGTACTCCTTTTAAAGCTCATTTAAGTATTTCAAAGAATTAGTAACTTGTTACATCGCATAGAAACAACATAGAGGCTTTGCTTTTATCAAGATTTTTTCCTTTTTTTCCAGAGAAAAAGGCAAAGAAGATAATGTATGCACCTTGTTGGATTTATATATTAAATTTTTAGTGATCATCATCATCATAATCAGCCCATACTTATCCACCGCTGGATATAGGCCTCTCCAATGCACGCCACTGTGATCTGTTTTCGGCTTCTCGCATCAGTCCACCTTGCCTGAGGGCGGCCTACACTCCGTTTCCCCAGACGCGGTCTCCACTCGAGAACTCGACGAATTTTAATGATGGCGCTAGTTAACTATTTATTTGACGCCTAAACGGATTGATTGGATACCCCAAATATCATCATAATTTTAACGAAAAAAGAAACAACTTCAACCAGTACTAGATGATGATTTCCTTATCATGGGAATCATCACCTTGGAAATATCTTCTTCTAACAAAAAAAACATCAAAATCGGTTTATAAACGACGAAGTTATCCGAACAAAAATAAAAAGCATACTTTCGCGTAAAAACTCTTCTTATAAGTTTAACTTTTTTGTCGTCAATGAAGACGTGATCTAGTACATCGAGCCTCCAAAGCTTCTTTTCTATCAGTTTCGTCCTATGTACGAGGATTTGCAAGAAAATAGAATTATATAGGTAATTAGAACTATACGGGTTTTTTTCTTAGGTACGTAAATTCGTATAGAAAAAGCAAATGTTTCTTTAAACCATCGCGGAATAAATGTTGTTATTATTGGTATAGTTTTAGGGTAGGTACCAAGTTATAAATGCAACGATAAAACAAATAGTACCTGTTAAACAGAAAAAGGTTACTTATAGAATGTACGTAAGAAAGCAAGAAAAACATTGCAATATAAGTATCGATTTATAGTGAACTCGAAAACAAAATTGATCCTACTTTGAATCGACTAACAAAGTTTCCTCCCACCAATAAAAACAAACACGCTTTTTTGTGAGGGACGAGTTTTTCAAACTGTCAGATTAAAACTTCTGATCATCCGTATCAATGAAAGCCGTCCAAACGTGAAGTGGGGCGACTTGAGCAACTTCACTTGCAAAAAGCAGAAACTTTAATTCATTAGACAGTCGGCAACTTATTCACGGATTCGAACTAAAGATCTAATTGGATAGCAAAGTTTGCGGTCGGGAGGGACATTTCTCATTGGAGAAAATGTCCGCGATCCACACAGATTCCGAGGTCCACTATTTAAAAAAGTTACTCGGGCGCGATTTCTTGCACAAGTAACTTAATTTTTTTATTCTTAATTTATTCGTCCTCGTCTAATCTATATGTAAATAAACATGAAAAGCGTATTGCCAGGTTAACGTTTTAAATATAAGTTCATCACCTTCTAGCGGAATCCGCAGCAGCTACAGAAATGAACATTTGTATGCATCTACAGGATAGAGCTTCTAAAAAAATAGAAAAAGCTTATTCGAGTTATTAAAAAAAATACAATTCGGATTTACAAATATCGGTGACTGTAACGAGCTCAACGACCAGTAAGTACTTTGAAAATAACTTAGGACATTTTTTGTTTGAATATAACTAAGGATATAAGTACAATATGTCTCATTTCTTGCTGGACAATAGGGGGTAGCCCTCCAGCTATGTCTGTTCACTACCGCACAACTAAACTGTCCAGCAGTGAAAATGATAAAGATTATTCTCAATATCACCAATGTAGGAACATAAAATAGATTTTTTAGAATGTTGTGTGTGAGTGTTCTGAACTAGGGTCGCGGGTTCGATCCCCTAGTTTGTACTATAATATTTCAGTGACGAACTATGGCAAATGTTCACTTAATGTGTTTTTTTATCTACTAATAATTATGAGAGCGAAAGTTATTCTTCATTACATGAAAATCAAATGTCAGCTGAGATTTTGAGAATTGAGCAAATCACTTATGACATGACAAATTAATTGAATGATCTTTTTAACAAAATGTGTCCTCGAGACACGAACGAGAGCATAAATGTTTATTGAAGTAATGGGTAATTCACGATTGCACTTTCCGCAGAAGTGTTAACGTACCTACTAAGTTTGCAACACAAAGAATAACCGCGGAATGAAGAAGTTACAAATTAAAGTATGTGTATAATTTCATATAAACAGAAATAACTTTAATTAGGTTGAAAGACTATGCGAACAAAATGATATTTTTTAAGTCACGTAAATATAAACGTAAATACATTTTTATGTAAAAATCACCTATACTAGTACCTACTTCTGCTTAATACCTAATGAAATAAAAGTCATCACTTACAATACCTAATTATTCCTATGAATATTATATTGAAATTAAATTTACTAATTATTTTTTAAGCATTTTTACCTCCTTTTTTACGGAGGATAGCAGCATCCTTCAATAATATTTTACACTTTAGGTAAAAACACACTATCTTTAGTAAAAAAATACAGTTAATTCATTTACTTTTGTTTTTCATGTTTAAATTGCAATAAATAACGAACAAGAAAATTTAAACTTTATTTGCCTTTTGCACGGAATCTGCTGAGCTCTACATACCTTTAGGTCTAAAGTTATGTTAAAACTTCAAATAAAAATAATTTAATTTTAATTTAACGTAGTTAAGTACGTAGTTAATTTTAATGCAAAAGTGGTAAAAATGGCAAACATTTCCAAAGTGATAAAATTAAGATTTTATCTTCTTTTATATTTTTTTTTAATTTCTAACACCGTTCCAACTTAGAGGAGTGATGAAACATAAAAGACTAATTATAATTGAACGTAGCGTGTTACAACATGTAACACACACACAATGTTTACCATGTAAATATTAGCAAACCGTACGTAACTATAATCTACCTGACTTCGTGTTTGGCTTTAAAGGTAATTAGATTGATTTTACAAAGTTGTCCGTTCGCCTATATACTGACACTAATGACTGCTTCAGCAGCTACTTACGTCATTATCCTCTTCGTTGAAACGATGTGTGCACAACTTAAGGCTAGCTGACCACCAGTCGTACGAAATAAATAACGGGAAGCTACGAAATAATCGTTATAAATAACGGCTATTACTTCATTTCGTTTAAATTGTAACAAAACGTTATTGTCGTTCGTAGAAAACAGTAGAGAAATAGTTTATAGCATCGTAGCCGCGTCCAGGAATCCTGCAGAAATACTTTTGCGAAACGCGAACGCGCGGTCTCCGGCGCTAATCACTTGAAAGCCGGTCACAGCTCACCGTTCAATGAACCGGGGCAACCTTACAACAACACTGTGGCCACACATCACTTCGTTCCATTTTCGAAAAAAAGTTTTTTCTCTTTGAAATTAGGTCCCCATAGTTCGTGTTTCGAAAATGGAATACGTCGATCGTGTAGAGCGAGCGGCAGAGGGGCGCGGGTACCCGGTCGCGGCGCGCGTGTCTGACTGGCGCTGCGACTCGAGGCGCCCTCAACCCCCCCGGCCGCCCATCGCCGACACTCTCGCCCAAATCTAGACTATACTACTCATTAATGCTGTTATCGGAATAAAAGTTCCGACTAAACAAACTTGGGACCCACGACTTTAATTAACCGGAGTAACTGGGGACCCCGAAGTTTCAGCCCCTATGAATCATTCGCTAGATTTGTTTCGCATTATGAGAATCTGCGCTGCTGAAGGCTTCGTGAGTTACGGACACTTATTAGTTTTCTTCGTAACAAATAATGCAACAAGTTTTCTTGCGCTTCAGAATATTCAAGTGTTTTTACTAATAGCGCAGAAATAAAATTACTAAGAAGTTGTTTATTTGCCTGCAACACGTACAATTCATATATTTTAAAGGATGTTTTCGCCTATAGGTTGTTTCTTGGAATTTAATAAACGATCATAATATTGTATGTCCTAAAGAAATGTTCGTCTAATAAAAACAGCAGATATTGTCGTCGACAATAATAACGAACGGCATACATACATAACATACAACGAATGAACACAGTACATTTTGATATTAGAAAGGGATATGTATCCCTTTACTTACTTACTAGAATATACTTAAAACAATCGACAGGAGTATTACCTAAGCGTTTTTCTACAGGACGTTAAACAAATTAATGGAGTTTTATAAAAACATTTTTTTTTTCTAAAGTAATTTAGGGACCTTTCCAGAGGACGGGCAGCATCGCTCTATGTGAGTTAAACTACAATACCACTGCAATCGCCAACCCGCCTGCCAAGCGTCGCGATTATTGGCAATTCCCCACAAATTATCATGGAAATAATTGGGGGAGGGCCTATTCAAGAAGTGAACATAATGTGACTGATGAATTTATGTACTAAGAAAATGCGTTTCTGATTTAAAATAACGAAGTGAAAGTGAAATTTCTGGTTCCCACATAATTAGTAACATAACAAAGTTCAAAAGTACATTCAACATTTTTTCCATTACTTACTTAAAGAAACTTACCGAAACGCTAGTCAGTCATGTCATAGCACGATATAAACATAGGTATCCCATTCACATCAACAGAAGAACAAAGTACAGACAGAAGAAAACAAAGAATTAGTGGGTACTTCACCACGTCTGTTGGGAAGTTCTGCGATTACCTGAAACAAAAGTTCGCTGAATAAGTTTGAGAGCACAGTTTTGTTATTTATCTTGCCGGAAGTTCTCATGTACATACATAAGTGCAACTTGTTCCGATGTTTGCTCTGCGGTTGGGGCGGCATGTAACATTTGATTGAAAAAAATGTTTTTTAATGACGTTTTAATATCTACATATTTTAAAATATTGTTAACTAGTAGACCCGGCAAACGTTGTTTTGTTATCTACGTACATTATTAACAGTGTTTCACTGCTATTGTATGTATGTATTATACATGTAAACCTTCCTCAAGAATCACTCTATCTATAAAAAAACACATCAAAATCTGTTGCGTAGTTTTAAAGAT
>SJJU01030582.1:0-10514 GCA_012932125.1 Conopomorpha cramerella | reverse complement strand
AAGATAACTTAATTACGTATATAAGTGGTATTTAAAATCTAACACTGAACAATTACTTGGATTATAAGCTCAAACCAACAAAACTATCGTTTTATCGCATGTCACAAACATTTGAACTATGTATGAAATGGTCTGAATAAAAAATAGACCTATAGACTAAAACAGTTTACGGTAAACGCTAACGGTAACTTTAATCTGTCAATGAAAAATAAAAAAGACTACGAAAAATAAAAATGAAAAACGGTACAAAAGATACTCATTAAAATTCAGCAACCGATTTTATCTCAGATTAATTATTTCGCCGAGCTTTTCATCCGCTTTTTACATAACCAAAGGAGATATTCAGATTCACCAATTTCCAATTAAACTTTACCCACGAAATGTTCCCGTAATTAAATTTCGGTTAAATAATGTAGAGGTAAAATAATCAAGCACCTGCAAAATGTTTAATCTTTTCGTTATTATTGTCTCATTTTATTTTGCTTTTGCGTGTCAGTTACAAAACCTACAAAAATTATAAAAACAAAGTAAACAAACTACCTTAATTAGTAAAATTTGAGATGCGGTAAATATTTGATACTTCATCATAGAAAAAACACACTGACATTATTTTGAAAAAACTTGGTGGGGTGGAATTTCGTTTCTTTCTTGAATTTCGGAACTAAATCTAAATATATTCTAACTAAATTTAAATCTCTATATCCGAAATTCATAAGGGAACTAAAAGCAGGGATCTAATAATCTGTATGGGTTAGACTAGGTATGCATTGTTGTTGACAAACCATAATGGCAAATTAATTACTTCATCATCATCAGCCCATATTTGTCCACTGCCGGACATAGGCCTCCTAGTCCTCCTAGACCTAGTCTAACCCATTCAGTTTATTATATCCCTTTTTCTGGTTCCCGTATGAATTTCGGAACTAGATGTAGCACCACCCCAAGTTTTTTCAAAATCTATTCAGTATGTTTTTCCGTGACGACATTTCCACATCTCAAATTTTACTAATCACAGACTGAGATGAAAAATAGTTTTTTTCACTTTCCCAGTGGTAACTAGAAACTTGAAGCTTTATTCTTATGCTGGAAGCAAGAAAATGTTACTATATACTGCGTGTAAAAGGAGCCTGGGCAAGGATCTTAGAAATATTGTAGCACCGACAATGTGGGCTAATCAAAAAAATTCATCCCCATAAAAGAAATCATCACCCGAGACAAAAAAAAATGTCTTTACCCTCTGCACATGGATCTTACAAGATCATCGCATTTCACAAATCCAAATATAGTTTTCCTATCATAAGAGAGAGTTAGCCGCGTCTTAGTGACGTCAAACAGTTCCAGCAGATGCTCGGACACAGTTGGTGTTCGCAGACAACGTTCCAATAACTATTGATTCGCAACCTCGACTTCCTGGCATGTACGCCCATCGGGCAAATAATAAAAATTGCGGGAATACGTGTTTTTCTTTTTATCTAACCTCTAAGATAGGTCAAGGGTTTTCCACTCTCCACGATACCAAGCAGTTAAGATATGAAATTATACTGTAAAAAAAACTAACGTAAATTCCTCTAATGGCAACATTACTGAAGGGTCTATTATGCTAAAGGGACTGTATCCCTATCGATAAAACTATTTCCAAGAAAGGTTCAATGTGAAAGTTCCAAGGAAGTGTTTGTAGTTTCGTCGAAAAGGGCAATGTATATCATATTGTTAGGGGCAGGCAAATAGGTACGCTCATTGCTCAATATAAAGGTAGACAAAGGCACTGTACTTCTCGCCCTTCAGTCATCTATACTCGTATATACAAAACTCAGTCCATTCTTCATTCATCACTAACTCAAAAGCAACCAGCCCAAACCTTTGATCCTAGAAAGCTGAAATTTTGCACAGGGGTTCTTTTTGTAATGTTTGCTTGAGATAAGAAAGCATTTCTCAAAATTCATCCCATAAGAGGGAAAAAAAACATCTATGACAAAAACGTTAATTTTGAAGTTATAGTTTGAAATGTGTTGGTATTTTTTAATAGAAATTAATACTGGAACTACGCGGATGAAATATGTCCCGGCAAACGTACTTATCATATTAAGTCGCCTTTTTACGCCGCGTTTTGGACGAAATACAGCTGGTAGGGGTACGAAAATTAAATACTGTATACTCATATATTCACAGTACTGGACGCCCCGCGATTTAAGTCGCGTGGTTTAGTAGTACCTGCATCCCAAATTTCAAGCGTCTAACTTGAGTGTTTAGATTTTTCATACAAAATAAATTTCCCGTATATTCCCGTTCCCGTAAGAATTTTAGGAATTCCTTTCTTAGTGCACCCCTATGGTACCTAAGCTACGTCCGTACCAAATTTCAAGTGTCTACGTTTCGCCGTTTGGGCTGTGCGTTGATATGTCTTAGTGTAAGCTAACTGTCGAATTAGGGCAACCTATAATGGCAGCTAGGATATGTAAATAAATAAATGTCAGTCAGTCAGTCAGCTTTTCCGTTTTTCTATTCACATATCATTCCACCTTCATAAAAATGAAGTCAAGCCGTTTCGTAGGCGTATGGTAACTACCACTGTGACGCTTGAATGTATATGAACATATAAATATCTGAACATGTCACAGACAGAACATAATAGCCGAATTCTCGTTGCTAAGCGAAAGCATGGCATAAAACACGCAATACCTCTAGCAAATATAAAGAGCAAACTCAGAGAGAAAACCAACTAACGAGTTTATGGTAGTGAAGTTACAGCCATCCATCTAGTGGGCGAGGGTAGGGGAGGTGTTTGAAGAAATATGGAGTTTACGGGTTGGCAAACATTTGGCAACAGCGACTATTTTATAACTTGAGCTGTAGCCTTAGCATTGTACGCGTAGTCTTGAATCACCATCTCTTTCCATTGCGCGCGTCAGACAATTACATTATTAATTCCAAAGCTTACACCTACATACAACCTGTTACGTGAATAACCTAGTGCGTAGAGCAGCTAAATGCGGAAATCTATACCAATATTATAAAGTGGAAAGGTTTGATTGTTTGTTTGAATTGAATAGAACTCCGAAACTACTGTACAGATTTGAAAAACTCTATCACTGTTGGAAAGCTACATTACTCCTGAGTAACATAGACTATATTTTATTCCCAAATTCCAGTAACACCGCGCGGCACAGCTAGTATTACATAATTGAAGGGTACAGGCAAAGAATAGGGAATGTCCTAATGAGTTGATTTTGAGAAATACACATTCAAAAGTTTGAAAGTCATGGGCATTCCTAGTTTTTTCCTTTCAACCAAAAACAAAACCGCCTTTTTTGCGCTATCTAGGTTGTTTTCTTTAAAAGCTAATCATTCGGAATAAAAGAACCATACACAATTAGTTTCTTCCAATTGGAAAAAAATGTGACATTTCTTGTTCTTTGCCTATACCCTTCAATTGTAAAATACCCTCAAAAAGAGCCATGTAGGTAAAAAAGCATTCACGCAGACAGTGTTACACTTGGTATGATAAAACACACTCTGATGAATTCACTTACAGAACAATTGAATCAATTTTCTCAGCCACCGTATTGAGGCAGGCCGCGCGTGAATGCAGTACCTATGCAGTGTCCCTCGAGACAACTAGGTATAAACGTTTAAATTACAATACAACTAGAAAAATTCTCGAGTTTCCCATGAAAACATACACTTCTATTTATGCATCGCCAGACAAAGAATACTAGTGCACACTGTTGCGAATGTTATCTCGAGAAACTCTGAAGAAGAGAAGTATTGCTACTATGACACGGACAAGATTAAGACATAGCGCTTCGAGATAACTCTACCACCTGCATACTAAGCGTACTGGGGGGGAATGATCTCTCCTGCCAGAGGGTTACACTACCGACTTGTCTCGACAGGTTGGCCCGTTTACCTGCCTCAATCCGAACCGAATGTTCCGAAAAGAGTTATTTATACAACAATGGAAAGATACAAACAGACGATTTTTTTTTTTGGTGTGTGCGATGGCACTTTGTAGACACTAACCGTCGTCGAATTAATAAAAAGTTAAAACGCGGACTAACTAGTTGACGTATATCAATTTAGATTGGTTTATCCATATTTGGCGTACATATGACCAGGTTAAGAGACCTTTACTAACAGTACACTAACGCTGTTCTAACTTTACGAATACGAGGGTAAAATGATGTACATTTCAACCACGCGGCCAACTGCTCTGATAGGAAAGATCTTTTTCCAGGGGTTAGTAAAGATTTGTTAGAAACATAATCCCGAAGGAAAAATTTGTTACACTAAAATTGGCCAGATTAGGCCCGACAGAATATGGCCGCTCCGACCGCATGTTGCGGTAGATATCAAACGCTATAAAACAGTATCTACACTATTGCTAAGGACTTTTGATACATCATTGGAAAGCTTTTGATTTGTTTCATTTGTTAGGCTATATGTCGGCACTGTTGCATTAATTAACAAAAAGTTATAAACATAATTAGATTACAATAATACCGATGCTTACAACTACGCAATAAGTTAGTTTTTTTAAAGTATTTTATTATCAGTCGTTAGTAAAAGATTTGTTACAATCAATGAAAGTGTAATCCAACTAATAAATTAATAGGCTTTTTTGTTAGAGCGAATTTAAGTTGGCCGCTCCGTAGGCCATATGCCGAAAATATTGTGACGTCTATTTAGCTACGGGATTCGTATTTTTAACAATTGTCAATGCAAAACTATGCAATATATTCTTCATTATCGACTTATTAAGGAATCAAAACTCAAACTTACACATTTTAGGAAAAAATAACAATAACCTTTTACTATGGATATTGTCTCAAGTACGGTGACTATGATTCAAGGTATATTGTTTTCATACTCGCCTACTAGGTAATACATTTAATTATTACTAAAGTAAATATTTTATTTACCTTTATTTTTTGTTATTATGTTGATTTTTAATAAAGCACATGACAAATCATACTGTGTTAGTTTTTACGGGGCGAGTATGAAAACAATATACCTTGAATCATAGTCACCGTACTTGAGACAATATCCATAGTAAAAGGTTATTGTTATTTTTTCCTAAATTGTGCAAGTTTGAGTTTGGATTCCTTAATAAATCGATAATAAAGAATATATTGCGTAGTTTTGCATTGACAATTGTTAAAAATACGAATCCCGTGGCTAATTAGACGTTACAATATTTTCGGCATATGGCCTACGGAGCGGCCAACTTAAATTCGCTCTAACAAAAAAGCCTATTCATTTATCAGTTGCATTACGCTTTCATTGATTGTAACAAATCTATTACTCACGACTGATAATAAAATACTTTAAAAAAAACTAACTTATTGTGTAGTTGTAAGCATCGATATTATTGTAATCTAATTATGTTCATAACTTTTTGTTAATTAATGCAACAGTGCCGACATATAGCCTAACAAATGTAACAAATCAAAAGCTTTCCAATGATGTACCAAAAGTCCTTAATAATAGTGTAGATACTGTTTTATAGCGTTTGCTATCTACGGCAACATGCGGTCGGAGCGGCCATATTCTGTCGGGCGGGCCTAATTTGGACAATTTTAGTGTAACAAATTTTTCCTTCGAGATTATGTTTCTAACAAATCTTTACTAAACCCTGGAAAAAGAGCTTTCCTATCCGACAGGTGGCGCGTGGTTGAATGTACATGGAAATGTGTGTGAATTACACAATGTGGTATTTGACCTTCATGGGATATTTTCCTTTCGCACTTCTGTCATTAACGTCATTTTGTTACCATATGAAAAGTGTCATAATCTGTCAAAGAAAATTCCCCATTGAGTTCCCCTCAAAGTCATGCCCTGCGAAGAAAACTCTCTACGAAGAAAAGGCGTAACGTCATATAATTTTTATAGCAATATGTGCCTTATTACTCACCGGGCTTTAAGACCACTCAAGGATCATTATTCTTCGCCCAAAGTCGAGAATTGCACTTTTTCGTAAAGGTGGAAGTGCTGACATTGTATGTCCAAGTAAGAATTACGTAGTAACCTCTTAACATTATTTTGAGAATTCGGCCGCTAGTGTCTGTTCATCAGCACCGCCATCATCACCATACTCATCCACTGCTAGACATAGGCCTCTCCAATTGCACGCCTCTGTGACCTGTTTTCGACTTCTCGCATCCAGCTTCTGCCATCATCATCTTGGGCATATCATCAGTCGACATTACCTCAGTAGAGACACGGTCTCCAGGTGAGAACTTCTTTATGTTCAAACTAGTGGACGCCCCGCGATTTCATTCGCGTAGTTTAGCGGTACCTGCATCCCAAATTTCAAGCGTCTAACTTCAGCGGTTTAGATTTTCCATACAAAAGTTTTTTCCCGCTAACTCCCGTTCCCATGGGAATTTCCTAATAGCCTGTTGCACCTAAGCTTTAAGTGTATTAAGGTACCTGCATCCCAAATTTCAAGCGTCTACCTTGAGCGGTTTAGATTTTTCATACAAACGTTTTATCCCGTTAATTCCCGTTCCCGTGGTAATTTCGGGAATACCTTCCTTAGTGCACCCCTATGGTACCTAAGCTACGTCCGTTCCAAATTTCAAGTCCCTACGTTGAGCCGTTTGGGCTGTGCGTTGATATGTCAGTCAGTCATTCAGTCAGCTTTTCCTTTGAATATTAGATTTCAAGTCTATGTTCATATTTCTGAATCGTTATTCATAAGTGGGGGCGAGTAGAAAAAGTTATATAAATAGTTTAAACCGGGTGTTACGGCGCGAAATTAACCAAAGACAAGCATTCAGCTTACCTTCGTTATGTTATTTATGTAACTGTGTCGAAACGTCGGGCAAATAACGAAGGTAAGCTGAATGCTTGTCTTTGGTTAATTTCGCGCCGTAACACCCGGTTTAAACTACACACATCAAAAGTGTCTAGGGATCAAGTACATTTTAGAAGATTGCAATCAAGAATATATTTTACAAAAACTGAATCCATTCATAATTTATTCAAAATGTGGTGATAAGTCATTGATACAGGCATGGGGAATTAGGTAGGAGACCAATCCAAAAGATTAGATTTTATTTAAATAAATTAGATTTTTTTAGAGCTTAAAAATTCTTTGATCCCTAACACTTTGATGGGTAGTTGATATGGTGTAAGTGCCGGCGTTCTTTAGAAAAGTTATTTCGTTTTGTTCTTCAGAACATGGCAACCCTAGCTTGTGTAGATTTTAATTCAGACCAGTTCATGAGCCTTTATTTCCCATGTTGTTGCGACGCGCCTGATTAGATTGAACGGCTGCGAACGTTTCATTCCGTTCTTGAGTGAATTGATTCTATCCGAGTTACATCGTCTTACTATAGGTACTGTAAGTTACTTAGGTATTACTTACTCATGAAGTAAACAAGGTTAATATATGCGCCTATGTGAGAGTTTAACATTCTAGGATCCAACAACATTTTTAGGTACATGAATTTTAACAACTCAACCAAATACACACATCAAAAGTATCTAGGGATCAAGAACATTTTTAGCTCTAAAGAAAACTAATTTATTTAAATCAAATCTACTCTTCTGGATTGGTCTCCTAACTAATTCCCCATGCCTGTATCAATGACTTATCACCACATTTTGAATAAACTATGAATGAATTCAGTTTTTGTAATATACAATCTTGATTGCAATCTTCTAAAATGTACTTGATCCCTAGACACTTTTGATGTGTGTATTTCAGTGGCGTGCACTGGCTTTTACGACAAGGTAGGCAGTAATCCCCAAGGATTGACACCTATGTATAGGTAACTTGTCTTTACGAAACATTCCCTATTACCTATCGTTACTCTATGTCGTGAGTACAACAAAAAAGGATCTAGCAATAACTCTATTATTAGGTCGAGTAACCAAAATACTAAGGTAGGCAGTGTCTTTTTGCCTATATGGTGTGCACGCTTACTGGTTATTAGATAAATATTTGGAATGTACGCTGGTTGAATAACAAAGTCTCATTCACTTGCTTGTACCACCCAGACCATTATAAGGCACACCACACTGGGACCAAGGAAGTAACTGGCGAGAAGACGCCCATAGTTGGAAACCCGCAGCCAGCAGCCGCGAGAGCCGACGAGAGGCACGCACTTGCCGATCGATCAAAACGTCCAGACGTCTACTGCGTCCCGCACCTTTTTCTCTTACCCTCCATAGAGACGAAAAAGTAAACACAGAAATACCCTTTCGATGACCTTGAAACTCAGACCAAAAACAAGTAGAATTGTGATCCTAAACTGACGTTTAAAATAAAACGAGATATCGATGTGAAAAACATGGAGGAGTGAAAGAGTAAGAAGAAATATCTTCTATCCCTCACTGTACATAGTCTGGGTGAATCTGGATCCAAACTGTCAAATTAGTAGTAAAAGTGACAATTTGGATCCTTTCCGGAAAAAAAATACTTATGTGTCAAAGATATTCAGAGACGAAAGATATGCAACTGAGTTAGTCTATTTATTGTTTGGTCTTCGGAGAAAATTTGTTTTTAAATAAAATTACTCATTGTAGTACTGTTGTACTCACGCCTTTTAATCCCAAAGCGGAGTAGACAGAGGCACTTTCTAAAGCAAATACCCACAGTTCATCAAGCGTATTTAACCCAACGTGACAGGGGGTGAGCCCATCGCCGTTATAGGGTTCACACACCTTGTGACGTGCGGGTGTCATCACGACGTTGTCCATCACCGTACGAGCATTGCGTACATAGTACAGGCTCTGAAAGGGTCTCATTGGTACACTTTCAGTAGACGGACTCGAACCCGCGACCTCTCGGTTGCAAGTCAAGTATCCGACCAACTGGACCTAATTTTTCATTATGCTAAAATTAAATTTGGACGAAGGGTCCCCTTGTTTTTAACCCATTAGCACCCACTGGATTCGGACACTGACAAGTTATTTTAAACTCTATTACTTGGTAATAAAAGTCAAAATCAATTAAAAAGCAAGTATTTTTCTGGGCTTTAATGGTTTAAGGTTCTATCTACCCCCTTTTGCGGATTACAGACGTAAATGTATGTAGTTATTAAACTTTGGCAAAAACTCTTCATATCTACAGAAAAGTCATATCTGCGACGTTTTTTTTTTCCTTCTGTTCAACGGTATCCTACTGTCTTATTCGCCCCACCCCACATGCGAATTGCGAACACAAAGGTACAGGCGGCGGCGGCGGTCTCCCGGAAACAATCTACACCAGCCTTTCCCAAAGTGAGCTACAACGCCGCCTTGTGGGCGATCCACGCCTGAAAGGGGCGGGCGATGAGACCCAAAAATATTTCACCACTAAAATAGATCGTTTACAGTTTATTTGATTTCTGTTGAGGCATAGAGGTGCGAAGAGAGGAAGTGACAAGTCGGGTTGCTTATTAACAGAAATGTCACTGTCAATGTTAATGTCAATGGTGACTCGGTGTTGCTCTGTGTATTGTTTGTACAGTTAGAAATGCGCTTGTAAATAGGTGTATTCACGGTTACCTCCGGCGTTTCCTTAACAATTTCACTAAACAAAAGCTCTCCGTTCTCCTACATTTTTTTCCTTACAGTAAAAGAATGGGGAATTTTCTTTGACACTTTTCTGACAATTTCGGGCGGAGAACTGTCATTAGTGTCATACTCTCCAAAGAAAGTTTGGCAGTGATGACAGTTCTCCGCCCGAAAATTCCCCATTGTTTTACATCATGAACTAAAGCTGCGCGATAGTAGGTTTGATAAAAAGCATAGTAAAAACAATTTATTCGCACAGTGGGCAGTAGACAAAATAAGTTTGGGAACCTCTTGTTATACACCAACGAATCTGACCTCCACCACTCAGAGAATCATTCTCAAAGCTAGCTCAAACCAACAGTGTGCAGCTCAACTCGTCCCCTGCACAACGGCAAATAGCAATCCGCACAAACAAGTTAAACTTTTACAAAAAGGTCAATCATGTTATTGACTCGGTGGAACAACTTGATGAGTCACGTGACACAATCAAGAACTAACAAAGGAGAGGTACATATGTACTTATAGGTACATAAGTAAAGTAATCTTTATTGTGCTGATTTATTTGTGCATTTACACAAGGCAATTACATTGAACGTTTTATCGTGTAGGTAAGAATTATAGGCGAGTATCAACCAATAGGAAGAGAGTATTTGTGGCCATAATAGTGACCATAGGAAACCCAAATTAAAACATAACGAAAAACAAAGCAAAACGTCGGAGTAAAAGCCGCATACATAAAGACCTACTGTATATAAAATTTGGTAACAATCGGTAAAGCCGTTTCGGAGGAGTACGCTAACAAACATTGTGACATGGATATTTTATATATTAGATGTTCAAGTGGGGTATCAAATGAAAGGGCACGACACGAACATTTAAAATATTTAGATATAGAGTTTTTTTAAATTTTGCAATATCCTACTTATAATACTATAATCTGTGAGCGTCTGTGGTCCAGTTGGTCGGATACTTGACTTGTAACCGGGAGGTCGCGAGTTCGAGTCCGGCTA
>SJJU01030577.1:0-11706 GCA_012932125.1 Conopomorpha cramerella | reverse complement strand
AAGTGTCTAGGGATCAAGAACATTTTTAGCTCTAAAAAAATCTAATTTATTTAAATCAAATCTAATCCTCTGGATTGGTCTCCTACCTAATTCCCCATGCCTGTATCAATGACTTATCACCACATTTTGAATAAAATTATGAATGAATTCAGTTTTTGTAAAATATATTCTTGATTGCAATCTTCTAAAATGTACTTGATCCCTAGACACTTTTGATGTGTGTAGTAGAGCAGAGGGGTACCTCAGACCAAACACTCAGTGTGTCTCTTTTCAAGCGAAATGTATTAAATTTAATGTACTTTTGTATCCAAACTTTTACGACCAAAATGACAGTTTGGATCTAACAATACCCCGCTGTCTCAGACCAAACACATTTAGACTTTTAGATAAATTCAGTGATGTTATCAATGTGTCAGACTATAATCGCTTCAGGGCAAGTCTAGGACAATCTAGACTTGCAAGCCGCGTACCACCTTGAGTCTGTCTCTTTCACACCAAATTGTATGGAGAATGGGATCCAAACTGTCACTTTTACTACTAATTTGACAGTTTGGACTAAGTTAAAAAACAAATATAAAAAGTATTTATATTTTTTTATTGCTTCTTACCCTACGTTTCCACCGGCCAAACATTGACAAGAAAACTTGTTTGACACATGTCCATGTACGCTGGTTATGTCGTATTTCACGTACAAATGACCAGATCACTAGGCCCATGTCAAACATGTTTTCTTCTGCATGTTTCGCTAGTGGAAACGCACGGTTAATCTACACTAATAGTAGCAAATATCTAGTATTTTTTTTTAAATTCAGAATGTTAGATCAGGTTTTAAAGGGTTTGAGATTAAAGCTAACTGTTTTATTTTTATTTTTTTATTACACTAACCCATAGATGACACAAACCTTTTTCAACGTCCAACCCGTCGCTCATATCGTCCTTGTCGACATCCGGCCTCTTGCAGAACATTCTGTTGACAGCTACCGTCAAAACCAAGATGGCGATCGCAGCCAAAATGGCCGCCGCCACGATGTTCGAGTAGTTAGTCTGCGGCGTCTTCGTGTACGTTGTAGACTCTGCTTTCGGTGTTACCACTTCCTCTTCCAACGATACTGTTGATTAAAGAAAACAGAAGATAAGATTAGATAAGTCATAACTTGATTGCTCCAATTTGTCTGAACAGTATTATCATCAGTCACGTGACCACTGGTCCACTGCTGGAGGAGGGCCTCCTGCAATGATTTCCATGATAATTTGGGAGGAAATACCAATAACCGCACGTGGCGTGCACTGGCTTTTACGACAAGGTAGGCAGTAATCCCCACGGATTGACACCTATGTATAAGTGTTACGAAACTTGTCTTTACGAAATATAGGTAACTAGTACCTACCTATCTACTCACCCACAAAACACAGGACCTTAGTCAGCCTATGTCGTGAGTACAACAAAAACAGATCTAGCTAACTCTATTATTAGGTCGGGTAGCCAAAATATGAAGGTAGGCAGTGTCTTTTTACCTGTATGGTGTGCACGCCACTGATAACCTCCACGCTTGGCAGGCGAGTTGGCGATCACACTAGTATTGTGGTTTAACTCACAGAGAACGCTGCCCATCCTCTGGAGAGTTCCCACGGTCGCCTCTTACGACAGCCACGATGGGAAAAGTTGGACTGGGGTGGTGACACATGTATTCTATTCACCGTCACCACACGGAATAACATAATTTTGGTGAAATTGACCCTTATGCTTAAGACTATACTTACAAAAGTCATCGTTGCAGTAATCAGTGTTGCAGCAACAGAATTTAGTGTCCTGCAGCAAAGAGCCAGTTCTCCAGCATTTGTTGCAAGCCGTGCGACCGTCTCCCGACGACTTCCAACATCCTGTATAAAGAGTATAAGAGTGAATCATGTTCTCTCTTCTAGAAGATCTTATAATACTATTTTAAACCGAATATTACGGCGCGAAATTAACCAAGTAAAGCTGCATGTATAAATGTAGCTGTAGCAGTCGGCCAAGAATCAGCTCTACCACCCTAAGGTTGAAGCTCATATGAATGTCATTAAACATTAAGGTTCATTGTTCACTTGTCACAATATACCAACTCTACCTTATTGATGTTTTAGTGACACAGGAAGTGTCGTCAACACAGACCACCTTCACTCCTGTATTCCTCCCTTGCTTGGTTTGTTCTAGATGCTTCGTTGATCCTTGTATTGTTATAATATGGAGCATTATACATTGAAACGAGACTAGATTGACTTCAATTGGTCGGCAAGCGTTGTAGCCACGGGCCAGAGTGCCTTGTCTCACTGTATAGACATCTTGACACTGGTGACAGTCACATACAGTCTGTCAAGAGCCTGCTCTACCACTCTAAGGTATGTCATCAGACATAAAGGTTCATTGTTAACTTGTCACAATATAACAACTCCACCTTATTGATGTTTTAGTGACACAGGAAATGTCATCGAAACTGATACCAGGCGGTTTTAGCTGCACTTTGTGCTGTTTGAGTGTTGGTATAAAATATAGCCTATGTCCTAATCTTGTTGTGTAAGTGAAGGGACAGTGTTTACTTGTATGCCTATATTGTGTGCACGCCACTGCTAAATGGGTCTTTGCGATCCTAAGGTTATGTTTTCCCTAGTGTTATTTACCTTGTCCTAATATAGTAATGTTGCCATTAGTAGAATTGAACAATGTGTAGCAAGTGTTGCTAGGTTCCAAACACTGCTCGACTTCCTTTACTTCTCCGTTTGGGAGCTTCTTCATCGACAGCAACCTGTGTTCATTGTCTGTGGGCATAAATAAAAATAACTTTAGACGAATAGTTCAAGCATTAAAATTTGACAGATTTGTGAAAAAATGAAGCGATTGTCGGTACTGAACCAAACTTAAACGGGACCAAACAGAAAATACCGCCACTGCCGCGGAGCAGTAGTGCAATTCTCGTATTTTTGCTCGATCACGATTACGTTTTGGTTTAGCTTAAGCTCGAGTTCAAAAATTACCAGAATACCGTTTATTTGAGAAGAGTAATTTTAGTTTTGTTTGTTTATTCCGAGCCGTTTGACGTACTATTGAAATTCGATAGTAACACGAGAACGATAGTAACAAGTGAGTTTGGACTAAGTTGAGACTTTTTTAGTATCGACGAAAATACGAGAATTGCACTACAGGTCCTTGGAAGTACCTTAAGGCGTTGCATCAAGGACAGTGCTGGATATAGGCCTGCCATCCTCGACCGCTCATTCGATTTTAGACATATTAACACAGTTGCGTCTGTAGTCCAGTTGGTCGGATACTTGACTTGCAATCGAGAGGTCGCGGTTTCGAGTCCGGCTACTGGACGTGTGTACCAGGGGGACTCTGTTTCAGAGCCTATGTACGCATCGCAACTCTTGTACGGTGAGGGACAACATCGTGATGAAACCCGCACACCACAAGGCGTGTGTGAACCCTATATCGGCGATGGGCTCACCACCTGTCACGTTGGGTTATATACGCGCGCGTGAAACGTGGGCACTTGTTAGCTCTGCCTACCCCGCTTTGGGATTAAAACTTAAAAGGCGTGAAATGTGTGTTTGACACAGTTGCATATGTCTCAGTCACATGCTGGCTATATTCATCTTGTTTATACAGGTTGAGTCAGAAATACCCTTTTAACCTTTTGAACGCCTGTGTCTTATAAATCGGACTAGTGCCCGCGATTTCATTCGCGTAGTTTAGTAGTACCTGCATCCCAAATTTCAAGCGTCTAACTTGAGCCGTTTAGATTTTTCATACAAAAGATTTTTCCCGTTTATTGCCGTTCCCATGGGATTTTCAGGAATTCCTTTCTTAGTGCACCCGTATGGTACCTAAGCTACGTCCGTACCAAATTTCAAGTGTCTACGTTAAGCCGTTTGGGCTGTGCGTTGATATGTCAGTCAGTCAGTCATTCAGTCAGCTTTTCCTTTTATATATTTAGATACATTCGCCAAGACATTCACATCATTCATCATTCATCGACATTTGATTTTGAAGTTTAAGAGTTCTCACCTCTAAGTATTGCTACAGTAAATACATAATACAAATCGAAGTATGTGATTTAAGGAAATGAAGATTTTATAGATGACACCACCTTCCCTATACTTCGGGGACATAAAACAAATGATTCTGCACTAAGGACACATTTTAGTTCTAAGCTAATATTCATGAAGATATTGTAATATGGTCTCACCCCCTGTCATGTTGGGTTAAATACGCTTGGTGAACTGTGGGTACTTGCTTTAGCAAGTGCCTCTGCCTACCCCTCTTTGGGATTAAAGGCATGAAGTGTATTTATTTTTATTTTATATAGTAATACTGTGAGCTCACCCTGGAGCGTCTATGGTCCATGGTGATCTGTAGATACTTGACTTGTAATTGGGAGGTTGTAAGTTCGAGTTCGGCTACTGGGTGTGTGTACCAATGGGACTCGTTTTCAGAGCCTATGTATGCAACACACGGCTTGTACAATGAAGGACAATATTGTGATAAAACCTGTACACCACAAGGTGTGTGAACCCTATAATGGCGATGGGCTCACCCCCTGTTACATTGGATTAAATATGCTTGGTGAAACGTAGGCATTTGCTTTAGCAAGTGCCTCTGCCTACCCTGCTTTGGGATTAAAAGGTGTGAAGTGTATTTATTTTAATTATTTTTTATACTTTGTTGGGCACTATTTTTAACGTACAATCAATAAGGAGTTTTTTTTATCTATTAGATGTAGATGTAGATGCGATCCAGTGCGCCTACTGTGCGTGATTTGGGTGGCGCTACTCCAACCACCCCATTTTTATCTATTATTATTTAGGGACTTTAGTCACAGGGTAATCAGTTTCATCGTAACCTAATGTTAATGTATTAAATTCTTAAACTAGCTTAATCTAAATAAAAACAGCTATCTGAATCTGACCAAGGGGATGATAATATTGTGTGATAAATTCCCACATCCAGGAAGTTACGACAACCCAAGATGAACGAAGTTATTTAGATTTTTAAGATGTAAATACTTACCAGGGGTTTCATTCTCTACCATAGGTTGTTCATCCAAATCTTCAGTCTGCGTGTCAGTAAGTACAACAAAGTTTGTCTTGTACAAACAGTATATCCCCGGAGTTATAACTTTAGGTGGCGCCGTCGCAATTTCAGCCTTCTTAACTTGATATTTAGGCTGTTTTACAACAACAGAGTTTTTAGACTTATTCTTGTTATCTGAACTCTTACTTTCATCCCCAATAGCATTACTACTTTGATATTCTTGATTGAAGTCCAGTGTACTCGGTTTCACAAGGGAATCTAACAGTTCTTTTGAATTTAGAACATCAACATTTCTTTTTTCGATATTGTGTTTTGTATTCTCTGTAGTCGGCCAGTATTCTTGGTGGCCAGTTCTTCGATGGTGGTACTTTGTGAATGTCCTGACATAGTGTGTGGTTTTACTTGTCTGTATGCCGTTGTTCGAGTCTTGACTCTCATTGGGACGAGAAGTAAGCACCTTCGCCGTAAATATCAAAAGAAACAATACCATGCACTTCATGATTGGTGTTAGTCTTTGCGACAATGTTTCCATGGCCTAATAATTATGCATAGTGCACGTCTCAGTCTGGAAGATAAGATATTCGTAATGTAACTATGAAGGTTATTTTGCATGCATTGTTATACTTCCTAACAACGGGGTCACCCGCGGATGAATTTATTGATTTCCTTTACGTCACGGAAGCATGTAAGGCATAAAGAACGCCGTTTAAAGCTATGTCCGCAGTGCAAATGTATACTGCAGATAATTAAATACATAAACTTAATGTTAAATTGCATTTAAAAGTACAGATTCTTATATATTTTGAGAATAACATGTAAACCGAAAGAGCCGTATGTTTTGTTGCGAACTTCATTGAAATTATATATTAAAGATTTACCTGACTGAGGATCGGATACCAGATTTATTAGGTTTATGTATGGGATCCAATTTTGGACATCAGATACACATTTAGTTCACGAATTTGTTAATTTTCAAAACTTTAGCACTCGATCGATGTTGACAAACATCGCCTTGCGGACATTTTCATTTTAGAACTTGCTTCTTTATACGCAAATTGTTAGAAAGTTTCTAAGCTAAGATGACTTATATTGTTATACTACAATTCACAAGTATTACTTGCATTTTATGGTTACATTAAATTATCTTTACACCTACAAATAAGTTTTTATTAAGCAAGTAAGTGTGTACTGTTCATTAAAATAATATGATTTTTAATGTATGAGTACGTGAAACGAATCGTATGTGACAGTATTTGTGTTGCCATGCGAAGGTACCTCGAAGGTACAATGATTTTTCATGTGACTTTCACTGGAACCCTGAACATTGCTATTTTTTGTAGCTCGTTGTTTGTTCTGAGGCTCTGACCAAACACAACTATGTAGTACCTATAATATTATAGACTTTTAAGCAGCGTGGTACCTTCATTCCTTTTTCACCGATACCTTGTAACTTAGGAAATATTACATCAATGTGTGTATCTTCACAAAACGAAAAGTATGAAAGAGAGAGCGTCTGTGGTCCAGTTGGTCGGATCCTTGACTTGTAACCGGGAGGTCCCGGGTTCGAGTCCGGCTACTGGACGTGTACCAATTTGACTCTTTTTCAGAGCCTATGTACGCAACGCAACGCTCGTACGGTGAAGGACAACATCGTGATGAAACCCGCACACCACAAGGTGTGTGAACCCTATAACGTCGATGGGCTCACCCCCTGTCACGTTGGGTTAAATACGCTTGGCGAACCGTGGGTATTTGCTTTAGCAAGTGCCTCTGCCTACCCCTCTTTGGGATTAAAGGCGTGAAGTGTATTTATTTTATTTATTTTTATGAAATACAAATAAACCTGGAGGAATTCCCTGGAAAAAAACCTTATTGGCTTAGAAAAGTTGAAACGTTTTTAGTTTTCCCTCTTACGTAAACCCAGTTTGGATTCAGAATTACATCATATTCCATTGTGATGGGAGAGAGACTGAAGGTGCTACGCGGCTGTGTTTGGTTTGACTATTATATAGTATAGTATAGGTAGTGAAAACGTAAAAGGTAACTCAGCTGGCGCCATCTATTATCACTATAACTGTCTTGACGGAAACGTGGCGCTAGTAGTGTACGGAGTACGTCTGTACCATAGTTTATGTTCTTCAGTCGCCATAAAAATCTAGTCTGTGTCACTCACTGTCATTGTTGTTGGTTTACTTTGCCGCTGTTGCTTGCTTTGTTTGATAGAATCTTTGCCAAAAACAGCTGATTTACATCAGGTTTTGATCAATTAGACCACATTTATCATTGTATCTTATTCGTACATCGTACGATTCACTTTTGATAATAAAATAAGTAGTTATAATTTGACAAAATGCAATCCGAAATTGACGATGTATTGGAGCGCGCTCATTTTCGTTCTGTTGTAGCGGCTTTCAAGCAATATAAGTAAGTTTCTGTTACGTTAAAACCCTGTGTAAATACTGTAATATACGCCTTTTTTTGTTTACTGTCTACTATTAGTAACATAGCGGTTTTGTTATCTACATGTTCCGCTTAGCAACAAGTCGTTTCTAGTTTGTATAATTAACCTATTTAAGAAAATACAATAGGCTTTGTTTACATCCGAAGGCGCACGTGTGCAACTATGACCTATTATCCTTGAGAAGTAATTGTGGTGGCTTCAATCACGATTGGTGTAATCGTGAGCTCATTTTTGTGTACTTACTTGGCCATATAAAATAAATATGGTACCTTATCTACATACTTACCTATAGAGGTAACTGGAGCTAGTTACCAATAAGAATCTGCTTAGAAATATGTAACTACAAGGTCTGCATTGGGCACCTCTTTATAAATATGGCTATACTAGTGTTATCTATGATATTTAGCTGGAACAATGTCAATTAAACTTCTTTCCTATTAATATAAAATTTAATACTTTATTTTTCATCGTTATAATCATGCTATTATATATTCAGGTGCATAACACAAAGCTTGATGAAAGTCATTTATGATTTTAAAGCAAAAGTAAACATCCCTGGTTTGAATTAATTTCTTTTACTGGCCAGTAACTACTATATAAATAAAACATCCAGACACATCCAAAAAGTACTGAAAAGCTTATTACCTAAGTATCTACCTGTTAGCACTGGGAATCCAACCCACACCCATAAGGAATAGAGGCAGATATGCTGACCACCATACCAAAGGGCCCATAAAATTTTTATGTCCCCAATTATTTTCATCTCATTTAAAACTACTGTAAATTCAAATGAAATAAACTATTTTGTACTATAGATATGTACATATTAGGGAGGTATAGGTATTATTTTTTGTTCATCATCCACAAGTGGGCGTTAAAGCACTTTAGGTAAGACTACAAACATATACAGACCATTTACAGTTATTTACCTCTGGCTGATATGTTGTTATAATGGAAAAATAATGGTCAACAGTGGCTGTGACATACCGACACCCACTTTCAAGGTGCATCGGCATGGATCATTGAACTCCACCACAATGCTAAACAATTCTCTTTTGCTTCTATCAATTGTTGTAGATCCTTTTTGTTCTTCTGCATTTGTCAATCCTCGTATGTTATCGTGTAGAACAATAACATTACTATTTTCACACCACTTTTTACAACCTTTACTATTTTCACACCACTTTTTACAACCTTTACTATTTTCACACCACTTTTTACAACCTTTACTATTTTCAGACAGCACTCGCTGCAAAGGATAATGAAGTCAGAGAAAATCATATCAAAGCTCCCCGAAAATCATCAGAGACGCTTGGAAAAGTACAAAACGTACCTGGAAAAGTTTAAACACTGCGTCGAAATCAACAACAATATAGTCCAACTCATAATCAAAGATGTGGAGACAATGTTCGAGAATGTTGACCACAGACCTCCCGAAGGCATGGGTTCGGAGGCAAACGGTAACGGTGAAATGGAATGTAACTATGACATCACAGATTACACAAATGGTTTCGAGCAAAGCGCTACAGAGAAGCAGCATAAGGTCCAACATGACGTTGAAAAGGTAATTACTATTATTATTGACTGGTTATCCCGAAACACATTGCGATTAGTTGGAAAAAGTAAAATACATAACAGCCAATCACACACACACAGCGCACCTACATATTTTCTGTTGTTGTGAGTTACTCAAATGGATAGGATTAGGAATGAGTACATAAGAGGAAGCCTGAAAGTAGCACCAGTGACAGAAAAGATTAGGAGTAACAGATTAAGATGGTATGGGCACGTCATGAGGAGGGATGAAAACCATTTAACAAGGAAAGTGAGGAGTATGAATGTGGAAGGATACAAGGGAAGAGGAAGACCAAAGAAGGTTTGGATAGACTGTGTGAACAATGGTGTAATTCGAGAGATGACGAATGATAGAGATGAATGGCGAAAAGAAACGTGTTGCGCCGACCACACCTAGTGTGGGATAAGGGCAGGAAAATGACAGCTAGCGCCATCTTTCGTAACTAAGAGAAACAAGGGCTCCAAAAATTCCCCATTCTAGTCAGTGGCGTGCACACCATATAGGCAAAAAGACACTGCCTACCTTAGTATTTTGGCTAACCGACCTAATAATAGAGTTGTTGCTATATGCTTTTTTTGGTATACACACGAAATAGGCTAACTGCTGTGTTTTGTGGGTGAGTTGATATGTAGGTACCTATACAATTTCGTAAAGACAAGTTACCTATACATAGGTGTTAATCCTTGGGGATCACTGCCTACCTTGTCGTAAAAGCCAGTGCACGCCACTGATTCTAGTTATGTTTGGTCTCAGGTGAAACCTATTTAATTTTCTCACCTGTAGGTACAGTCAGTGCTGAAGAACTTGGTGCGTGATTGGAGCGAGAGCGGCGCGGCTGAACGCGAGCAGTGTTACAAACCAATTATAGATGAAATCATGGAACAGTTTCCGCTCGGCGAAAAGTATGTATTACATTTATACAAAACAACCTGTCCATAAATAGCGTCTGTGGTCCAGTTGGTCTGATACTTGACTTGTAACCGGGAGGTCGCGGGTTCGAGTCCTACAACAACGTGATGAAACCCGCACACCACAAGGTGTGTGAACCCTATAACGGCGATGGGCTCACCCCCTGTCACGTTGGGTTTAATACGCTTGGTGAACCGTGGGCATTTGCTTTAACAAGTGTCTCTGCCTACCCCGCTTTGGGATTAAAAGGCGGAAGTCCATTTAAAATCGTAGCTTTTAAATAATAAAAAAAATACACATCACAATTTTTGTCATCACGTCTACATAAATAGGTACGTATCACACCCAAAGCGGGGTAGGTAGAGGCAACCTAACGTGACAGGGGGTCATCCCATCGCCGTTAAACAATTGTCTAACGACTAAGCCACAGACGCTCTTTTCTTTTTTAATGACTGACTTTTCCACATTTTTATAAATAAACCTTCAAATGAACCCTCGTCATTTTAAAACAGCCCAAAGTGATTCCCTCCGCTCAAAATAAGCATAAGTTTCATCATCATCATCGTCATCATCAGCCACATAATGTCCACTGCTGGACGCGGGCCTCCCCCAATGAGATCCGTCATTTGGGGTGAAATGCCAGTAATCGCCACGCTTGGCGGCGGGTTGGCGATCGCAGTGGTGTTGTGGTTTAACTCACAGAGAGCGCTGCTGCCCGTTCTCTGGAGAGCTCCCTCGGTCGCCTCTTACGACGCCCATGACGGGAGAAGTTGGGCTGGGGTGGTGACACATGTATTCTATTCGCCGTCACCACACGGCTAAAGCATAAGTTTGCAACGTTCAAATAAAGCTAAAGTTTGCTCATCAATTGACGTGACTGATTGATACCACTGACGTTCCTGTCATTACTAGCGCCAGTGGCTGCCGCGTGCTAGTGCCAGGCGCCGGTCTAGGCAGACTAGCATGGGAGGTGGCTGCCAGAGGCTACACGTGTCAGGGCAACGAGTTTTCCCTCTTCATGCTGTTTGCCAGCAACTTCATACTGAACCGATGTCCGCAGGTTTGTCAATATTTATAGTATTTGATTTTTTTTATTGTAATTTGATTGTGCAAGCCATACGTAATGTTTGTAGGGTTCCGTATCCATATCTCCCGATACATAAACAATCACCTGATTGTGCTCTTTGTATGCAACTGGAAATAAAAAAAAACTGTCTAAAATTTTAAAATTCCCCATTCTTAATATTTACAACCATAATATCATTTTTATAATTACCTAGTGGACTCGACAGACGTTGTCCTGTCTTAACTATTAATATGGTGGCCTATGCCCAGCAGTGGATGTATTTTTTTCTTTTATAAGAACCTTCTGTTCACACACCTTGTGGTGTGCGGGTTTCATCACGATGTTGTCCTTCACCGTACAAGCGTTGTGTTGGGTACATATGCTCTGAAAAAGAGTCCCGGATTCGAATCCGCTACCTCGCGGTTACAAGTCAAGGATCCGACTAACTGGACCATAGACGCTCTCTTTTAAATAATAAAAAGAAATACACATCACAATGTTTGTCATCACGTCTACATAATCAGCGGGGTATGCTTCTGCTGTCATTAATAAGCACAACAAAGAAAGAATTAGTGAAATCAGTCCACCCGTTCCGGATTTATGGCGTGACAACGAAATGTGGCTTT
>SJJU01030558.1:0-16208 GCA_012932125.1 Conopomorpha cramerella | reverse complement strand
ACGTGACATGAGGTGAGCCATCGCCGTTATAGGGTTCACACACCTTGTGGTGTGCGGGTTTCATCACGATGTTGTCCTTCACCGTACGGGCGTTGCGTTGCGTACATAGTCTCTGAAAAAGAGTCCCATTGGTACACGTCCAGTAGCCGGACTCGAACCCGCGACCTCCCGGTTACAAGTCAAGTATCCGACCAACTGGACCACAGTTTGTCACATTATAATGTGAAATTCAATAAACAAATCAGCATTGTACTGTACTTAATTCTGATACGCAGAAATGGCCTCACCACTCATACGTTTAGTGAATGATGAGCGCAGCACGTGCCTCTGTCTACCCCGCTTTGATATCAAGGCGTGAATGTATTTAAATAGTTAAGGTTAATAGACGCAAAAAAAACCGATACAAAAAAGTAATAACGAACATTGTAATAGTTTTAAATGAAACATCAAACGGTCCAACGTATGTAGGTTATTAAGTACAGATGAATTAGCCTACATCCATTCATACAACAACTGCCTACACCCAATTTACATACCACAGTCGACTATCAACTCTAATACAATCGCACGAAGGCCTACAGTTATGCTGATGAGTGCTTTCTGTATCGATAAAGTCAAATTATATAGCGGATTAATAGTTTTCGCTTCTGAGCCCTTCCATTGGCAATTTTCTCTATATTGACGTGTTAGATTTTTTCTTTTTTGGATTGTTTACAGCCAGTGTAACAACACGTACGTTGCGTATTCTAGTAATAGATTCTTGTCCATAATACACACATCAAGAATATATTTTACAAAAATTGAATTCATTCTTAATTTATTCAAAATGTGGTGATAAGTAATTGATACAGGGGAATTCGGTAGGAGAACAATGCAGAAGATTAAATAAATTAGATTTTTTTAGAGCTGAAAATGTTCTTGATCCCTAGACACTTCTGATGTGTGTATTTAAGCTGAGTAGAGATATAAGTATTTAAACCAAGATGATACGTATCAATTTTGCAATCACCTCTATCTAAAGGCCGTACAAGATGCAAGGTTTACACACATTTCCTGCAGGTTTCCTTCTACAGTCAGTCAAGATGTTGCTTTCGACAGTTATTGTATGAGGTAGCTGTAAAACTCAGCATTTTGAGAGTAATTTATCAAAAAGAAATCCCTTATGTCGAATGTTCTGAAAGTTCGAATAATACCTTATATTAAATAACTAGCACGCGCTTTTTTGGGGAATTTCGCGGTAATTTCGCGGTAAAATATAGCCTATGTTACTTGTGGATATCGTAGCTTTCGAACGGTGAAAGAATTTTTAAAAACAGTCCTGTAGTTTTTGATCCTATTCATTACAACTAAACAAAGGTTTCCTCTTTATACTATTAAGCGGGGTTTAGACTAACAAGTTCTTGCCGCAAGTTATTGACCAAGTTCTTGCTATTACGTTTAGACTAAGTGCAAGGTTTCTTGTAGAAGTTGGCTTTGCAAGTGCTCTGAAAGTATTATCGCGCAAGTTCTTTCCAGACAGTTTACAGTAAGCAAGAACTTGCTGCAAAATTGCGCTAAATATTCCATGTGAGTTTACACTAATTGCAAGTTTTATATAAAGCAATACTTGTGATAGTAAAATTCTAGAAGTTTTTGCAAGACTGTTTAGATGTATGTGAACATTGCAACAATTTTATTTTTGTTCATACCAAAAAGTAAGTATAGTCCAGGCGCTAGAGGTAGTTGCGTATGCATAATGTGAGTACCGAATTTCGCCAACGGATTTAAGTGAAGAAAAGGTCCAAGAAGAATAATGTGAATCTTGCCGGTCGATTTTTTGGTCCATATTTTTTACCCCCTCTTCTCTTATTCGTAAAGGGAATGTATTGAGTACATGATATGAAATCATTTTAATGATTATTTTTGTAATAATTTATAGTTTTTAACCCCTGACGCAAAAAGAGGGGCGTTATAAGTTTGACGTATCTGTATGTCTGTGCCATCATAGCTCCCGAACGAATGAACCGAGTTTAGTTTATTTTGTATTAGAGGTGTTTTACGGGCGAGTGTTCTTAGACATGTTTGATGAAAATCGATTGAACCGTTTAAAAGTTATGGGGGGTTAAAGTGGGGATTAAAAATTAAACTTGAATAAATGTGTCCAAGTGGGATATTAAAGCAAAGAGTTACACCACGTATATTAAATGAAAATTGGATAATTTGTTCAAAAGTTATGAGGGTTGAAAGTGGGGGAAAAAAAGTCGACTCTATACAAATATGTTCAAGTGGAGTATCAAATGAAAGGACAAGACACCCACATTTAAAATCGGGGGATTTTTTTTGCTGACATCTTGCAGAACACAAAAAACTTATTTCGTTTACCAAATATAGTTCAAGTTCTTGCTGGAATATCAAAATGGCCGTTTACACATTTGACTTGTGTCAAGTTCTGGAAGTTGCAAAACTTGCTTATATAGCTTGCTGAACCCTGTTTACACTATTGTAAATGACTTTCAGAAGTTTTCTATCGCGAGTTTTATTGCATGTCTAAACAGGCCGGCTATTTTACTGCAAAATTTGCAGAAGTCGACTATATTTAAAGTTTACACATAAAAATTGCAGCAAGTTCGATGCACAGAGAAAACTTGCAGAAATGAACTTGCTACACGTTTACACAGCGATTTTGACTTGCAGAAGTCGACTTCTGCAAATTTTATTGCTAATCTAAACTCCGCTAGTATTAAATAATATATGACGAAAATAAAACAACTTTTACTTTTAATTGAAAAAAATAATCTGTAATTATTGTCACTTAGTGGACAAGTATGACTGATGATGATGGCTGATGATGATTGTCACTTGACTAACACTCAAGTTCCTGTCGCGCACTAAGATAAAGTATTCGAAAGTTACAGTATAGCTGCCAAAATCTAAATTCCGAAAGAGATATTTGTGAATAAGGAAACTATTAATAATAATAAATAAAGAGCGTGAATGTGTTCGTTGTTGAGTTTAAAACACCTTAAATTCTAAGCCGAATGTCCTGAAAATTTGTCTAAAGTTGCTGTGTTTCCTCTGTTACAATATGTTTAACTATCTATTAAACTAGCTGAACAAACACTGCCTTCGTCCAGTTTGTTCAACGATAAAAGGTAGGTCTTCTGCTGCCGCCCAGCACCGCAAAGTGCATATGAAAAGGGGGGGAGGGGCTAAAATAGTCCCTCGCGCGTCTCAGAACTCAGTGCGCGGGTGACACCGGTGCGTTCTTTGGAGATTCTGAAGCCACCCGCCGATAGCTACCGAGGAGGGGGTTTTAGTCAGCGAGATTCCGACATAACCCAGTCACTCCCCGGGCCGGCTGGGTATCTATAACGGATTTAATACCGTGATACCGGTGGCGTGCACTGGCTTTTACAACAAGGTAGGCAGTAATCCCCAAACGATTGACAACTATATATAGGTAACTTGTCTTTACGAAACACAGGTACCTACCTATCTACTCACCCACAAAACACAGGACCTTCGTTAGCCTATGTCGTGAGTACAACAAAACAGTATCTAGCAATAACTCTGTTATTAGGTCGGGTAATCAAAATACTAAAGTAGGCAGTGTCTTTTTGCCTGTATGGTGTGCACGCCACTGCGTGATACATATCACATAGGTAGATGCTACCACTGGGGTAACATGGGACTTAATTATACATGTAGGTCGTATTTGATTACTTTTGTATTATTATGTTGGTTTTTGACAGTTCCGTCTTGGTCGGTGACATACAAACAATTAAGCTTTTTGTAATTCTTCTGATGAACTTAGACCTCGTAACATTATGGAAGTTTGGTTGGAATTTTCCGTGTAAGAAATAACAGAGTGTAATTATTCACGTGTTCATTCGAATGTCCAAAGAATTTGAGGACACTCCTGACATGCTTACATGAAATATGATTTGGGCATATGATTTAGTAAGAACATATTTTATTGTAGTTCTGTTCTGAAAGCTAAATTCAACTTAACTGATAAAAAAAGTTAAGGAGGCTTACGTATAGCAGTGGACATATAAAATATTGATTGAATAGTTTTTCTAATTCTTACTAAAATTTACTTACATAGTTCGGAAATCGCGTTGAAGTCTTTTGTAAAGACGACAATCTTTGCTTTGAACCACAACACAGCGATAAAGAACCGATTAAAAATGAACTCACGGATAGGATAGTAATTCTTTGGAAATACGGATTCTTTAGAAATACTAAGTACGAAATACAAACTCGAACTCAAAAAAATTAAATTAGATTTTTTTAGAGCTAAAAATGTTCTTGATCCCTAGACACTTTTGATGTGTGTAGTATAAAACAAAGTCGCCTCTCGCTGTCTGTCCCTATATATGCTTAGGTCCTTAACACTACGCAATAGATTTTTATACAGTTTTCTCTAGTAGATAGAGGATAGAGTGATCCTTGAGGACCATTTATATATATAATAGCAAAGTAACACTTCCTATATTGGCAAAACACCGTTTGACAGGTCAAGTAGTTTAATATACGCTTGTGATAAAATGCGACAAATTTTATTTAAATAAATACATAAATAGAACATTCTGACGACTCCAAGAAGTACTCAATAGTGCGTCACTAAAGTACCTATCGGCGGTATTCGAATCGAACCCACGACACGACCACGAGAGGCAGACATGCTGACCACGAGACCATCGGGACCCACAGATGGTTATAAAAAAGATACACACGTCGTACGTGGGTTCGAAGTCGGTCATTAATAGCACGTCGGCATTCCAAATCTAATGAAATTGAGTTATGACAATAATTAATTATTCAATAACGCTTGAATATCATTTCCCTTTAGTTAACGGTTTTATCATTGGATACAAAAATAAATCTGAGAGCGTCTATGGTCCAGTTAGTCGGATGTTTGTCTTGCAACCGGGAGGTTACGGGTTCGGGCTTCTGGAGAGTACAAATGGGACTCTTTTTCTATGTACGCAACGCAACGTTGTACGGTGAAGGACAACGTCGTGATGAAACCAGCACACCACAAGGTGTGTGAACCCTGTAACGGCGATGGGCTCACCCCCTGTCACGCGCGCGCGTGAACAGTGGGCACTTGCTTAGTAAGTGCCTCTGTCTACCCCGCTTTGGGATTAAAAGGCGTGAAGTGTATGTTTTTTACAGAAATAAATATCGACGATATTCTTTTTATCACTTCAACGAGTGGAGCAGGAAGGAAGTCGCTCGTATTAAAACTCTGTTTTATTCCATACTAGTGGACGCCCCGCGATATTATTCGTGTAGTTTCAGTATTTCATACAAAATAGGACTTGATGAGCAGTCGAGGGAACTTTGAACGCTTGCGTGAATTTACTAATCAAGTTCCGACAAAACACCTGAATGGGTTCCTAGAACCTTTTTCATACTTAATCACTGTAAATTGATAACTACGTATGTACCTACATAGAATAGCGCTAAGTGTTCTAAAATCACAAATAAAATAACGGTAATAGCGTTAATAATAATTCCCGAGAATTTTACAACGTCAGTGGCAGCGTTCCTATTGGGGCCGGAGTCAATCGGTCAGTTTTCATTTCACGTAAGTATTGCACAAGGTGTCTACCTCATCCCGCGTGTCTCCCGGGGGCCCCGCGGCGACACGCTCCCACATAACGGGGCCCCGAAACCAGACTGACCGAGTCACCGGGCGGCGGTGGCGGCGGCGAACACGAGCTCATTTTTACCAACTTGTAGGTTGGTTGGCACATACTTTGTGTACTTTGGATGTGGGTATAGGTAAGTACTTATGAAATAATATACCATAAGTAACAGAACTTGCAATGCTAAATGATTATGATTGAATGAAGCAAATATAACATGGAATATGCCATGGGTAAAGAAAAATAATATAGTAGGATCTTTTTAATCTACAAAAACGCCATATTCGTAATTCAAAAATTCGCGTCTAGAGGGCACTTGTGACTGTTTGATTCTGAGCGACTTTGAACAGGGAAAAAAATTGTGTTTTCTCAAAATCGCTTTTTTTTATGTTATGACAGTTTTTTAGAGGATGTGCGATGTATTCCTAACTACAAGTTGAGTGAAAGTATGAAATGGTCCTTCCATTTCACACTTTCCAAACAAAGTTTGACTGTTCTCCGTCTGTGTGAACCTGTCAGTAAAACGTCAATGAAAATTATCCATTGAGACGAAAAAGACTGAAGGTGCTGTGTAGTGAAGGACTGGGCTCGCGTCATGACGATTTTAAATCGTTTGTGGTGCGAGTTCCCACAAAAGATCTTCATGGACACCTCCTTCTCCCATCGGCCAACGGGTGTAGTGTTTCGGCGCTTCCGAGGAAGATTGCAGAACACTGCAGACGACAAAACACGGGATGTGCAGAAGGATAGTTTTAAGTAATATAATATTGTTTATGTATAGTATCCATGTGTATGAATTTTTTTTTTATTTTTTATTGTATTTTATTTGTTTTATGGGCCGATAAATATAAAGGTATCTTTTGTTGACTGACAATAAAAAGATTATTATTATTATTACACATTTTCAGTTGTTTTTGATCTGAACCCGGTAAGTTTATTAGCGTGGAGTGTATTACCATACACATCACGCCTTTTAATCCCAAAGCGGGGTAGGAAAAGGCACTTGCTAAAGCACACGGTTCACGCGCGCCTATTTAAACCAACGTGACAGGGGGTGAGCCTATCGCCGTTATAGGATTTCATCGCGATGTTGTCCTTCACCGTACGAGCGTTGCGTTGCGTACATAGGCTCTGAAAAAGAGTCCCATTAGTACACGTTCAGTAGCCGGACTCGAACCCGCGACCTCCCGGTTACAAGTCAAGGATCCGACCAACTGGTCCAGACGCTCGACGAAATTTGTGGTTTGTAATTGATAAAAATAATTCCATAAAGGTACAACCTAACCTAACCCAACGTACGTAGGTGGTCGCATGGCCGTTATATTGTTCACACACGTGTTTCTAAACTAAAGGAGGTCAGACGCCAGTCGCTCTACTAATACGTAAACTTAGACATATCAAAATGAGACGCCAATACCGCGGCCGCGCGTATACAAGCGATATTTCGACTTTGAACTAGCAACATGTCCTATCTGATCTTAAAAAATGGATAGTATTTAAACGTGCATCAAAAAAGTCTAACCTAACCTAACCAAAATACTGACTTAGCGACAAAATTACTGATTTCGTCACCTAATTGCCATTCTGATGATAACTTTGGCTTTTTAGGTGTGCAAGTTAGTAATTTTCATGTACAGTTTATTATTTTCCTTAAAAAATCATGCAATTATATAAACAAAAAGTACTATCTGACATAGTAATACTAATAAAAACTCGTATCATACTGGCGGTTTAGATAGGACGTTCCAGTGCCAGTTCATAGTCGATTCACAACAAGGTAAAAAAAACTCTAGGAAGAAGATGAAGAAGATTTCAAATGACGTTGTCTCCCATTCCATATGTAAGTATACTTAACAGTAAGCCTTGGCGATTGAAAAGATGCCAGTTTCTTCCCGGTTCTTCTGGCCAGTAAAAGAAATTAATCCGAACCGGGGACGATTACTTATGTTTTCAAAGTCATAAATGACGTTCATCAAGCTTTGTTTTATACTACTGTATTTTATAGCACTTATAACGATGAAATAAAGAAATATTGACTTTGATGGTATCTGATTTTCTGTTTTTGTTGGAATGTAATAATTATTTTATTCATTACTAGCTGTCTCGACAAACATTTGTTTTGCCATAAGAAGTCGCTTTTGTATCCCGTGTATTGGAGGAAATACACCTTTTAAACCTTCCCTGGACTTGTGTGACTCCACGTGCGATTCAAGACCAAAATTAGTCAAATCGGTCCAGCCGTTCTCGAGTTTTAGCGAGACTAACGAACATAAATTCATTTTTATATAATAGACTAGTGGACGCCCCGCGACTTCATTCGCGCAGTTTCAGTAATTTGTGCAAAATACAACACCCACTATATAGCATCACATCCCACAGGATCGGGATAAAAAGTGTCCTATGTCCGTCTCCTGGTTGTGAAGCTACCGCCTCAATAACTTTCAGCCAAATCGGTTCACCCGTTCATGAGTTATAAGTGGTGTAACTAACACAACTTTCTTTTATATATCATCATCAGCCACATAACGTCCACTGCTGGACAAGGGCCTCCCCCAATGGGATTTGGGGTGAAATGCCAGTAATCGCCACGCTTGGCAGGCGGGGTGGCGATCGCAGTGGTGTTGTGGTTTAACTCACAGAGAGCGCTGCTGCCCGGCCTCTGGAGAGCTCTCTATATAGATTTATTATTATTTATAACTCCTGTTCGAAAAACAGGTGGTCTGACCATTCACAACAGCTCAGCAGTCAGAATTTTAAAAAACAAATCCGGCGCAAATATCTTCACTACGTTCATTATAGATTGTGACGTTATCGATGTATGAATCTACAAGAGCTTCTGCAGACACCTCCACTACCATTTATTAAAGCTCTCTACTGACTGGCCACTGTCTCTCATGTCGTCTTTGTAAGTGTGGCAACAGCTTATCGTCGCCTTAATTCTAATAAAGCATAAGTCATTTCGAGCAATTTTTATTTTATTTGTCATTTTGATAGAGTAGACAAAACTACATTAATCTCTTTCTTGGGTTCACAAACTTTGTTAGTAAGAGTTATTGTCTATTACTTCAACCGAATTTGCTCTCTTTCTTACTAACAAAGTTTGTGAACGCAAGAAAGAGATTAATGTAGTTTTGTCTACTGTATCGAAATGACAAATAAAACAAAAAGTGCTCGAAATGACTTATGCTTTATTAGAATTAAGGCGACGTTATGTATCTTAGAATAATAATTGTATTTTACAGATCCATCGATCGAGTTATTTATAAGTGACCGGGTGACTATTGTTTGAGGATAAAGTGGTTGGCGATCTGTTCAGACGTCGATAAGTAGGTTAGCCTTTAATTGGCTGTCGACGCTTCTTTGTAAAGCTTTGTGCTTGCGGATTTTGTGTAGTTTCGGCAAGTAGCGTTTTGTAGGTTTTTTATTTATATATTTATTTACTAGTAGACGGCCCACGATTTCATTCGCGTAGTTATTAGTACCTGAATCCCAAATTTCAAGCGTCTAAGTTCAGCCGTTTACATTTTTCATACAAAAGAATTTTCTCGTTTATTGCCGTTCCCATGGGAATTTCAGGAATTCCTTTCTTAGTGCACCCCTATAGTACCTAAGCTACGGCCGTACCAAATTTCAAGTGTCTACGTTTAGCCGTTTGGGCTGTGCGTTGATATGTCAGTCAGTCAGTCATTCAGTCAGCTTTTCCTTTTATATATTTAGATTTACACACACAAACTATTTTTAATGGCAATTAATACCGACACTGCGCAAATGAAATCGCGGGACGTCCTAGTTTACTTTACATCATTTAAAGTTAAGTGTGAACTGAACACCTAGTCACAGTTTTCCTAAATATCGAATGACCGACATAATTTTATTATTCTAACAACATTGAACATTCGAATGACCGAAAATCTATTTTTATTTTGACTAATTCGTCCTAGTTATATTCTCGATATGGATGTGTGAAGTACAGCGTGTAAATTACACCTTTTTTTATAACGAAACTTCAGTTTTAACGGCCGGCATGGACTAGCGGTCAGGACATCTGCCTCTAGGACGACGGTCGCGGGTTCGATTCCCGCCGCGGACATAACGCTTTAGTAATGAGCTGAGGCGTTTGTTGTGTGCGTCTGGGTTGTTTTATTTATCTATGTGTGTATTTAAAAGTATTTATGTAAGTATATCAGTCTCTGGCACACATAGTACCTAGGGTATCATAGTTTTGGGTCAGGTGACCGTGTGTAAAAATGTCCCGGTATATTTATTTGTTTATTTAGCAAACTCTTTCTATAATGTAGATTAAACCGTTACATATATACTTGCAACTTTGATATTCATCATCAGCCGCATGACGTCCACTGCTGGACGAGGGCCTCCCTAAATGATTTCCATGATAATTTAGGGGGAAATCCCAATAATCGCCACGCTTGGCTGGCCGGTTGGCCATCGCCGTATTGTTGTAGTTAAACTCACAGAGAGCGCTGCTGACCGTCCTTTGGAGAGCTCCCTCGGTCGCCTCATACGACCCCCAGCGACTGCCCCCCCTAGCAAAGCGCTCCAAAAAGACATGACAAGACATACCAAGCACTGCGATTGGTTGAAACAAGCTGAGTCGCACGATGTGTGACATAGCAGCCAATCACAGCGCGTAATTATTCTATGTCCTTCCTGTCTTTCTTGACGCGCTTCGCCTGGGGGTGAGGACGGGAAAAGTTGGGCCGGGGTAGTGATTTTTTTTTTATTGTTTTTTATGTATGTTTGTATAAGTGTTAGAATGTTTTTATCGAAGTATTATTTATTATGTTTCAGTACAGTACATATTTTTTAATTTTGTTTTGTTTTTGAGATCACCTATTTATCCAACAACATTACGCATTATGGCCTGTTATGTGGAGTTTGTTTATGTGTAAATAAATAAATAAATAAATGTATTCTATTCGCCGTATTTAGTCACTACACGGCATTTACCATGATATGTTTTTGGTAAATTATTTACATGTCTCGTTTGGTTGATATTATTTATGTTTTTGTTGTTTTTATTTAATTTTCTGTATATAATTGTTTAATTACGGTTTAGGTAATGTTTTAATAGACCAGATTGGTGATGTCCTGGCCGAAGGTGGGGTGAAAAGTACTCGAAACCGGAGGTCTGTATGTATGAAAAGATGTATGAATGTAGATGAAGCGAAAGGGGTATGTCAGGACCGTGACAAATAGAGATCTTAGTCTCTGCCTACCCCTCTGGGAGACAGGCGTGAAGTGTATGTATGTATGTATGTAATGTTTTAAAATTAATGTTATATTCATTTTATATTGACCGGATGTAACGTAGCGGTGAACACGATGACTTCCGTGTAGGTGGATTTTATTTTAAATCCGTCTATCGCTCTTACTGTGATCGAAATCAAGTCTATTAAATAAACGAGGTAACAGGCAATATAAATTAGCAATAAACCATTGAGATGGTTGTAAAATAGATGCAGACTGATTCTCAAACATACCCGACATGCACACAAAATGTCATCACTGAAGGTCTTCAAGTCACTGGGGTGTAATAGGTGCCTAATGAACAAGTGTGCTCCATCGTAGACCACATCGCTGCTTAACATCAGGCCCTGAGTGGCGACGGCGGTAGCGTGGTGACCCTGTTACCGCCGTACGACATCGTGCGCTGGGGGTGCGTAGATCTCCCCCATTCCGGTGACGGTCCGCGAGGGCCTAGCGCGGCTGGGGCCACCCTTGGACGTAGTGGCTAAGGCTGTTCCGGGGGCCCCGGCAATAACGCGGGGGTGGTCACCGTGGGGTTTTAGTGGGTGCGAGTCCCACATAACCCCGCCGCTGTCCCCGTTAGCGGTGGGGTATCCATAACGGATTTCCCCACGATAAAAAAAAAGAAAAAAAAAGGATGGTGGACAAACGCTTGTTGATCTAGTGTAGTTTTTCGCTTTGAAAAAACAATATTATCAAGTATTTTCTTTAATCATTAAACAGTCGATGTACTGTAAGAAATAGGGCCAACAAATCATTATCACTGTAAAATAAAGTTGGACGACCTGTTATCTGAGTAAACCTTAAAACAGTACAATTAATATAAGTGAACGAGAGAAGCACGAACCTATTTCATTAGCGCTACATTTTCAGGCACTATTTCAACACATTTCAATATAAATATGTTTCATCCATCCATCCGGAGACACGTCATCGCGTCGACAGTTTATAATACCTCTATAAGAAAATTATCTTATCTATATATTATAAAAATGAATTGCAGTTCGTTAGTTCACTAGAGGCACTAGCTTAAGCAAATGCCTACGGTTCACCAAGCGTATTTAACCCAACGTGACAGGGGGTGAGCCCATCGCCGTTATAGGGTTCACACACCTTGTTGTGTGCGGGTTTCATCACAATGTTGTCCTTCACCGTACGAGCGTTGCGTTGCGTACATAGGCTCTGAAAAAGATTCCCATTGGTACACGTCCAGTAGCCGGACTCGAACCCGCGACCTCCCGGTTACAAGTCAAGTATCCGACCAACTGGACGACAGACGCTCTGTCTTATTATTGTATACGACTAGCCAATGGCAATACAGCACAGCTTCGACCCCGAATCAGAGATAGCAGAGTGTGACGTCTGCATGCCAACAGCAATGTGGCAGCAGATCATAATCTTATGAATAATCATCAAATAGCGCCAGACAATTCGGCCAATTTTGCGCCCGTTACGAGGCCAATTTCTGCATATATACACATATGTACATTATCACGGAAAACTACCGTGAAATTTCGGAACTAACTCAATTAAAAAAAAATGTACACTTCACGCCTTTTAATCCCGAAGCGGGTAGAC
This sequence comes from Conopomorpha cramerella, assembly GCA_012932125.1. Classification (NCBI taxonomy): domain Eukaryota; kingdom Metazoa; phylum Arthropoda; class Insecta; order Lepidoptera; family Gracillariidae; genus Conopomorpha; species Conopomorpha cramerella. The sequence goes on along the minus strand of SJJU01030558.1, from coordinate 3,726 downwards.
AGAGGCGGGTTTGGTAGTTTTGCTTTTACTCACGTCTCACCAAGCGAATTTAACCCAAGATGCTTGGGGGTGAGGCCGTCGCCGTTATGCCGTTAGCACACTTTGTGGTATGCGGGTTAAAAGGTTTAAAATATGTGTGTGTTCATAATTGATTTTTCACTTAAGATATTCTGTAAATCAGGCACTTATAAAAAGCACACAAACCTAGAAAAAACATAACACTAGGTATAGGTAAGTAAACTCATAAATGTTGTGCATATATAAAACAAAGACGGCTTTGTTACAACACTTATAACTCAAGAACGATTCATTCAACCGATTAGGCAGAAAATTTGTGGGGACGCAGCTTAGAATCAGGAGAATAAATAACATAGGATGCTTTTTATCCCCTTCCTGTGGGACTTTGTTCAGTATAAAGGGTGCTATAGTTTGTATGACATACTGAAACTACGCGAATGAAATTGCGGGGCGTCCACTAGTCTATAATAGGTGTAAGTATAAGAATTTAAGATTGTAATTTTTTTTATAACTTGTATGTACTTACTCTGTTGATGTGCCTTATGAATAAAATAAAAATAAAATAAAATAACACTAAAAAGTATGTTTTTTTAAACACAATGAACAAGCGTTTGAGCACCATCCTGCCTGCCTGATGTTAAGCAGCGATGTGATCTACGATGGGGCACACTTGTTTATTAAGTACCTAATCACCCCAGTGACTTGGTGGACCTCTAGACTGTACTGCAGACGAAAACATATGAAGACCTTCAGATGTTTCAAGAACACTTTTTTTATTGTATTTATTACGGCAGATGTCATTGATATTGTCTAACCGATATATTATATTGAGAGAGGATTTATAATAGCCCCGGGAAGAAGATAATAGCAATTCATAATTAACATTGCAATTTCATAATAATGTTATGTACCTACTTTAACCACAAAAACAGTGATCAATCTCCACGCACAGTGATCCGTCAATAACGTAGGTATGTGAATACCAAACCAGGCCATTTGATAATACACTACCGATGATGTATGGCCTCATACAATGCTCATACAACGGTTGTATGACTACATAATTAATGCAATTAAAGCTACCGGGTTAGCGGTACCGCCTCAAAATCTAGACTCTGTATTAGTTACGAAGTGAACAATATATAAATAATGCTGTCGGTAATATTTCGTAGTAAAAAGAGGCAGGAAAATGAAGAATGAAACGTTTATCCACTTTTTGCTGTAGAAATGGATATTGGCCATTAACCGTTACGGAGAAAAAAAAATATGCTCTACATTCCTGAATGTAATTTTGATTCCGGAATTTTTAATCTTCTATAATACACACATCAAAAGTGTCTAGGGATGAAGTACATTTTAGAAGATTGCAATCAAGAATATATTTTACAAAAACTGAATTCATTCATAATTTATTCAAAATGTGGGGATAAGTTATTGATACAGGCATGGGGAATTAGGTAGAAGACCAATACAGAAGATTGTATTTGATATAAATAAATTAGGTTTTTTTAGAGCTAAAAATGTTCTTGATCCCCAGACACATTATTGTGTGTATAAAAATGAATCCCAAATGTGTCGGTAACCGGTTAACTACGGAACGGGTGGACCGATTTCGCTAATTCTTTCTATGTTGTGCTTATTAATGACAGCAGAATGTTCTTATGAAAAAAATGACACACACTGCTGGACATATGTGACCCTTGAGGTTATATTAATTCTATATTCTTATAAACAGAACAACGTCTGTCAACTAGTAATTTATAGATATTGTAACTAATATCATATTTTTAACTTTAAGTATTTAGTCAAAATAATATATTGGCTCCTTGTTTCCATCGAATAGTAAGCGTAAGTAATGATTATATTTAAAAAAAAATGAAAACATTTCCACCACGTGTATGTATGAGGAAGAGAGCGAAAAATTTAGACCCGTAGACCACTTCGCTGCTTAACATCAGGCAGAACCACCGTGCTAGCCCAGCAGTTCCGGGCATAAGAATATGTCTGAGGTTATCCCATTCCTGTCGTAAGAGACGACTGAAAGGGGTGGTAATTTAAGAGCACGAGTCCCCGGTTCTTAAATTACGACCCCTGAGGACGATGGCGGTGTGAGCGCCGTGAGCGGGGCTCATGCCGGAGATGGTCCGTGAGGGCCTAGCGCGGCTGGGGCAGCCCTTAGATGTGGTGGCTAAGGTCGTTCCGGGGGCCCCGGCAGTATCGCGCGAGTGGTCACCGTGGGGTTTTAGTGGGTGCGAGTTCCACATAACCCCGCCGTTGTCCCCGCCAGCTGTGGGATATCCATAACGGATTTCCCCACGATAAAAAAGGTCGAGCACAAGCTTACTAATACTTATACCATTATTACGAAGTCTCTGACTATTTAACGTCCCACAGTATACACAAAGTTGAAATATACCTCGGAATGGATTAGCATAACATTTATCAAGCACAGTGTCTAGATCTACATAGCCCACGGCTAATCCCTCACCGAAATTGATTGGAGGCTTTTAAATGTAATTAGATTATGTTGGAGATGTAGGGCAGCAGCCGCGCCTGGATGTGGCTCTTTTCATTTGCGATATCAAAGCGGTCATCGGAACCGGTCAAACTGATGTAAAGTTTTTTTTCTTATATTATATAGCTCATATCCTAATGCCTCTCAGGTCAATTGTCCCCGAGAAGCAGGTAGGATAGGAGTGGTGGTGAGCTTGTCTCTGAAAAAAGGCGTGTCGTGGGCGCAAGGCAGACATGATACGTTTTGATCTCAGTTTTACCACAGTCATGATTGTGATTGACGGATTTCCTATCGTCTAATATAGTGAATGATGTTTGAATTAGTATTAGTAGTCATTCCATAAATCATGACTGATGGAATTGAATGACGCTTGCACGAGCGTCTAATGTCTGCCTAAGGGAGTAATTTTGGCAGGGGAAGATTTTTACTAAAATTATAAAGGAAACCTTTATCAGCATACATAACTTGTAGGTTACATGTTAAATAGGGAACAATTTAAATCTCAATTTCAAAGTACTTAAGGAGATATTTACATACGTTCTATGTACAGTCAGCCAAAAAGTGATACAATTCTGAATTTTGATAACACTTTGTAATGTTACAATATTAAAAAAAGAAACCTTTTGTCTAACGAAACTCCTATCGATTTTTTGTCCGACCGTACCTAAATATTATACACTTTTTCAGTATAACAGTGCAGCGGCAATTAGCTCGGTTTCGGTGAGATATTCAGCGAATAATTATGGATGGAATTATCATAACGCGGCGACCGGCGGACACCTGAAAAGGGGAAGCGATCCCCGCGGCGATGGCGGGCTTCTACAAAATTAAAATAAATACAACGCATTCAGATCTGCCTTTTATTATGTGGCATATTATTTAGGTATATCAAATTTAATAATATTGGGCATATAGAGAGAATGGATGAAAGGCGATTGACGAAAGAGATTTATATGGGTGATGTAATGGGCCGGGTGAGTAGAGGTCGCCCCAGAGGACATATACAGACCAGATTGGTGATGTCCTGGCCGAAGGTGGCGTGAAAAGTACTCGAAACCGGAGGTCATGTATGAAAAGATGTATGAATGTAGACAAAGCGAAAGGGGTATGTCAGGACCGTGACAACTGGAGATCTGTAGTCTCTGCCTACCCCTCTGGGAGACAGGCGTGAAGTGTATGTATGTATGTACAAA
>SJJU01030554.1:0-11940 GCA_012932125.1 Conopomorpha cramerella | reverse complement strand
TGCGGTTAAAGCCAGGTTTTCTGAAGAGCTATCAAATCCGAGTTCTGGCACAAACTACGTACACCATCTATGCAGCGTTTTACGCCTTTACAGTTAAAACTAACAAACTTATATGTATTATTAGCCATGTCTGTTCATTGCTTTGTCGCCGCCAGGTCCATTGACCTGAGTCAACTTTACCTTCGGTTTAAAATTGACAAACTTTCTAAATATGACACCCTTCGGCCACAAATTTTCATTTAAAAACATAGGTACGAGGTAGGACGAAAAACTTGTAGGCATTGTACTCGGAAAATGTACATCTTCTAAATGTGCAATACTCAAAATGAGAACAAAACTCAAAATGTACATAAGTTAAATTATAATAAATATTTAATATTCATACATTTTTAAAGGTAACATGGGTTACATAATTGTTAAATGGGTTACATCATTGCTTGTTCAGTGAGATTGAAAAAGGCTTGTTACGGCGGCTGATAGAAGTACGTACTCAAATGTATTGATTGAGTTCTCTGCCTAGTTGCCTACCCCTCTGGGAGACATGTGTGACGTATATCTATATAGTCGGGATCTAGTTGTGCTTCATATAAAGGAATTAAACTACTTGTCGAATTTCATGACCACTTGCTGTTTTCGATATCACTACAAAATGCCGCCCATCCCTTAAGTAAACAATGAAAGAATTGACTTTAGAAATACTAACCTAAGAACGACGATTACCAGCGACATCCACTTATAAATATTGTATTATACGAGTAATTGATTCACATTCGATGAACTACATAGCGCCGTTGCACAAAGATCTCAATAAATTCACAAGAAAACTTAATCATATCAACATGTTTTGGTTGTAGATGGGTCAGAAACTAAACATAGATTGATTCACAGTCAATCACAAGATTGCCATTGAAAAAAAATAAATTTAAAGAAATAAACTTTATCTATGGGCATTCCACTCTTTCATCATCATCATCATCAGCCCATACCATTCCACTCTTTGCGCGATCTCTATTCGATTCGCGAATAGAATAGAGATTAATGCGTAGCATGTAGTTAGAGATCAGTATGACGAACAGCATCAATATGACTTTTGACTGTGAAGACTGTCATGGCACCTGTCTGCGCCTGTGTCATCTGGGACATCTGTCACATGTAAACACAGTCGTTTATTCATGTCGTGGACAAAATGTATCCTATAACTTTAATAAACCTATTCCTGTGATACCGATTTATCCATTTTATCTAAAACCTCAACATTGACTTCGTGGAAGAATAATAATACTGAAATTTTCATTCTCTTAACTGGACTTACGTAGAGTACCTACTTATTGAAAATGGCTTTCTACAGCAATAGCGAATATTACGATATGATGTTATGTGTAGGGGCAGCTGATGGAAACATTGAGCAAGCACATGAGCTTTATCGTGAGCGATTTATTGATGGGAGACCAGAGGCGGAACAATGTAGGTTGCCTTCCAGGGATTGTTTCCGGAAAATGGTTATGCGGCTTCATAGTACCAGTTCATTTAGAGGAAATAGGCCTGAAGGATGACCAAGCAAGCCGGACTCAAATATGGAAGGGGCAGTATTGGATCATTTCCGCATAAATCCACGAACGAGTACTCGCCGAGCTGCTACAATTCTTGGGAGTCCTTAATCATATGAGTAGGGATTTTATGCTCAAACGAACTATGCATTGCTGCTGATGGTGGACCTTTTAAGCTTTATTTGTAATAGCTTTTACTATTTAAAATGTATACTTTTACCATTGTTTTAATAATTATTTTTAAGATTTGCATTTTAAACGCTCGTGTTTTGTAATTAAGACATTAACTTAAAGCATATTTTGTAGCTCGTACCAAATGTCAAAAAATGTTGCATTGGTTAGTGAAGCATTGCACATTTCCCTGTTAATACACTGCCATAACACGCTGCTATTCAAGGCATGGCTACTTCTTCTGTTGTAGTGATAGCTGTTTAAAATTAGTGTAGTATTTTTTGTTTTCTGTGATTATAATTGTTTCCATGTTTTATCGATTCAATTGATAATCATAAATAGTAATCTATTTTTAATTAACGATATATACATTAAGCTTTTGTTTTATTGGTCCCTTCGGGCCCGTATGATTTGTTGAGTTTGGTAAACAGTATCATACGAAGAAAAATCGTCTTAGGATACTGGTATCCAAATAACAGGATTTATTCCCTCCGTATCAGAAGGTCTATCAAGGAATTGACTATGATGGCTAAACAGCGACATGCTGTTTAGCCGAGATAATGAAATTGACTTAATCTGCAGAACGACGCACTAGTAAAACGCCGACAATTAGAAATTGTCTACCATAAAAATAGCCGGCTATTTTTTACACTCATTAAAAAAATGCATGATTTTTTCAAAAATATTTTAATTTATGGACGAAAAATTATAAATACACACTGAATAATAATTTAAACAAAAATGAAACCATTTTCTTTTTGGTACGCCGTGGTACACATCACACAAAAAAATAATCTCTTTATCCAAAGATTATTCTTTTCCATTCAAATGGATCAGGCGTTGTAAAAACACAAATGGAGTTATCTCTTGGTCAAAAATTATATCATTTTTCTTTCATTTCTGGGCATCGAATAAGGCGCGCTTAATTTTTATATCTTGCCATATAGCTTCTTTTCTTAAAGCATGAATAAACAAAGGCAGTGCTCGTTTCCGGCCTACTCTAGCATTATATCGTCTGTTCCATCCTTCTAAAGCATTATTAGTACGGTGTCTGCTGAAAACAACTAATTTCTTCTGGCTGTCTATTTTTCATCCACTATCTATAAAAATATTTGATCAATTACTTCAAGTTGCCTTTGTCTAAGCGATCTGCATCCTCATGAATCTGTTCCCACACTTCATAAATGTTTGCAGCTGGTAGTAGAGGTACAATTGTTTTTCGCCAAAAAGATTCATCAGGTGTCAAAAGTGTCATCAAGAAAAATCGGGAACCTCAGTTGTGAAAATGACCGGAAGGAATCCTTGCACGCAATCAAGTTCCAGTGTAAGAAAAAGTTGTATTAATTCACTACTGTTTGTGAACAAAAATAAAACATGTGCCTATAATATTTTATGAACTTGACTGTACTTTACGTTCTTGACGACTTCGAATTGTCGGCGTTTTACTAGTACGTCGTTCTGTCGATGAAATCATTTCATTATCTCGGCTAAACAGCATGTCGCTGTTTTGCCATCATAGTAAATTTCCTTGATAGACCTTCTGATACGGAGGGGATTTATTTTTTTATTACTTTTATTTTTATTACTTTACTTATTAATAATAGGATTTATTACTTTCTGATACCCTTCACCATGTTTGGTAACCAGTATCCAGTAGATAATTCTGCACTCTGTAGTGATAGTAACACCCCTTTAAAGTAATGTCAGGAAACTCAGATTTGATCACATTTACCGCGGCAAATTCAAAGTCAGTCGTAAATTTCTGTGGACACCATTCCGGTACCTGTGATTTGAACATTTGTATAAGAATTGAATATGCTTTTGATGTTTTTTCATTCATAAGAGCATACACTAAAGGGCTTATGTTAGTGTAAGAACTAGCGCTTCCCATGTCTCCATGAATGGTGTAGAGTTGAGCAAATGGCTTAAAGGTTCCGTCGCTGAAGCAATGCTTCTCTGAACGCATTCGTTCTTTTTCATCTTTAGAACAGAATACGATACTCCTAATACCGTCACAAGAATAATCGATAACAAAATCTTCGTCCTTTTCTGGAATTTGTACTTTACACGCGGAGTTATGACAATGTTTATTTACGCCAATATTTAAATTACGGCTTTTATACAAACCACTTTTATGTATGTTTTTATTATGTCTATACCAGAGACCCCACGAACTCTTTATACACTTGGTACTGGCGTGTAATCATTCGATGTAATTTTTATTTTTATTTGGTAAATCGTAGTTCAATTTCATTTTTAGCGTGATCTTGTACACTAGTATGCGATTTTGTTTTACTCTTTAAAATTATGCAATTCTACGAAATACAAATTTATTAGTCATTTAAAAGCTCAAATACGCCCGATGAAGTGATGAGGAGAGGACAACTTACAGCAGTGTTGGGAAATCAATTATTAAACGACAAATGAAATTAAGTATTTAAAATACCTGTAAAGTAACTGGTCCCCTACATTTTAATTTTTGGTATTCGCAACACCGCCACTGAAAGATCCATTTTGAAAGTTTGTTTTCTTGTGGTACTGGTAGCCGTTATTTAACATTACCGTTCCTTTACCTCGCGGTATATACGTCAAATCTTCGTCTTCTGTAGTTGAAGAATCCATTTTTACTATAAAATTATCAGAGGCGGTGAAATATCAGAGGAAATCACTGCAAGTACTATAGATAGTTAATGTTATTATTTGACACTGCTGTGACAATGACAATTTTATCGTAAAATTTCATAATACCTATATCAAATAAAGAGGCTGCATATTATCCGAAGCTAATTACGTCAAAGTAATCGAGTTATTTTGAAGTGGATTAGTGTGGAAAAGTCAGTGGAATCAAATCCACTGATGAATTAGAGTGGAACAAAAAGTGGAAACAAATCCTGTAATGGATTTGCTCAGTGGAATAGAGGCAAAATTTGTTCTCGATACTTACTATTTTCTTTTGCTTTCTGGAATTGACATCTTGTGAATCTTATGTCACAATGTTTAGTTTCTTTACGTAAAAAGTATAAGAACTGGTATAAATTTGGATTGTCCGGCAGTTTTGCATTGATTCTCGTCTCGGACATAATCAACCTATTTGTGTATGAGTACTACTTTTATTTAATAATAATTATATTGTTCTTTGTTATGTTTGGTTTTGGTAATAAATTTTTATTTTATTTTATTATTCTGCCGTGGAGTCGGTCCTGTAAAGTTCCCTTTGGTATACCATACTCGCGTGATGCCTACCTAGACTACAATGAGTCATTTAATCAGTCATTCATCATGCCGCATTTATTGCCTGGGACAATTGAGTCTGCACCGACAGCCTATAGCTTTGATACCCTGTTTTCCTAACTGTATCCTGGATACACGCGGTGAATATCGCGTAACATTCTTCGGAATCTCGCTGCGGCCGATGGTAAAGGCCGGAGCACATTTTGGCGATACATATATTCACTCATGTACCATTTCAAACTTCTATCGCTTCTACAAGTCCGGCAATGACGTTTTAGTTCCAATCATTGCCGTTCGATGGTATTTATGTGAACCTTGTACCGTACCCTTGCGGTGCCCGGTACAGGAGTGCCAACGGTGGGATCCACAGGTATATTTACATATCCACACACAAATTGTTATTGGAGGTTTACACTCGCGTGACCACGCATCCCGAGTCTTAGATGAACCCCCATATGGGACCTGCGCTGATCGGTCATAATAAAACTGTTCTGCTGGACATTACTTGGGCCTTGTTCTTGGGTAATTGGGTCTAAGGGGGACCTATTTTTGTTTGGGATGAATTCCACATGTATTTTTTTATCTTTTCGACTCATACAGCCGAACACCCACGTTTGATTGGCTCCCAGACGCCGTTGTTGTACCAGCAGACGTGTTCTGTGGTACTTCCGGGTATATATATGGGTTTCGTCCACGTCGATAATATCATCATCTCCTCCCAACAATTCTCGGTCATGACCCTCTGCCACTTCACAGATTTCTCGCAAGTAGTGAAATACTTCAATTGCACTTTTTTTAGTCACCCCCACGTGATTGATTGACTGACTTCTCTTCTGAAAAAAATTATGTAGTAATTGCATAAAATGCAATATACTCAAATTGCTCCGTTCAAAAAACGAGGTTTTTACAGGGTTTACCTTAACGTCATGCCCCTGCCGTCGGCAAAGCCACCTGTAACCGAGTTTATAACTGCTCGACGGCTCTTTATGCATAAGATGTCTGCAAACGCGACACCGGGGGCTGTGGGGTTTACTAATAATCAGCGGCAGTTTGCATTGATTCTTCACACAATATAGTTTCCTCTATTTCTGTGAGATCAGTGTCTCTTTCTCTCTGGACTCTCTGTGGAGTCGGTCCTGTAAAGTTCCCTTTGTTATACCATACTTGCGTAATGCTGCCCTTACGCTTTTTTCATAATAGACCCTCCCTCTTTTATTTTCGATATTGTAACATAAATTGTTGTTCTGTCAGATTTAAATAATTGACGTTTAATTTTTCTTGGTGTTGTTGACAAACCAGTTAAAAAGTGCAATTAAAAGTAGCAGCTCTTGCTGACTCAGGATAAATCCCTTATACAGGTAAGGTACAGTTGTCAATGCCCGGGTAAAAAACCGATCTCCGTCATTCGATATATTGTTTCATGCATTTTTCACCAGTTATAATATTATAATAAACTAAAATAATAATTATGAAATATTTTTCAAAATACAAACCTACCATAAACATACCTAGACTCCAATCTGTCATTTACTGAGTCATTCATCATGCCGCATTTATGGCCTGGGACAATTGGGTCTGCACCAGCCTATAGCCTATAGCTTTGATACCCTGTTTTCCTAACCCAGGATACACGCGGTGAATATCGCGTAACATTCTTCGGAATCTCGCTGCGGCCGATGGTAAAGGCCGGAGCACATTTTGGCGATACATATATTCACTCATGTACCATTTCAAACTTCTATCGCTTCTACAAGTCCGGCAATGACGTTTTAGTTCCAATCATTGCCGTTCGATGGTATTTATGTGAACCTTGTACCGTACCCTTGTGGTGCCCGGTACAGGAGTGCCAACGGTGGGATCCACAGGTATATTTACATATCCGCCCACAAATTGTTATTGGAGGTTTACACTCGCGTGACCACGCATCCCGAGTCTTAGATGAACCCCCATATAGGACCTGTGCTGATCGGTCGTAATAAAACTGTTCTGCTGGACATTACTTGGGCCTTGTTCTTGGGTAATTGGGTCTAAGGTAGACCTATTTTTGTTTGGGATGAATTCCACATGTATTTTTTTATCTTTTCGACTCATACAGCCGAACACCCACGTTTGATTGGCTCCCAGACGCCGTTGTTGTACCAGCAGACGTGTTGTGTGGTACTTCCGGGTATATATATGGGTTTCGTCCACGTCGATAATATCATCATCGGGAGGACCCAACAATTCTCGGTCATGACCCTCTGCCACTTCCCAGATTTCTCGCAAGTAGTGAAATACTTCAATTGCACTTTTTTTAGTCACCCCCACGTCACTGGCTGCCTGACTGACTATCTCTTCTGAAAAAAATAATGTAGTAATTGCATAAAATGCAATATACTCAAATTGCTCCGTTCAAAAAACGAGGTTTTTACAGGGTTTACCTTAACGTCATGCCCCTGCCGTCGGCAACGCCACCTGTAACCGAGTTTATAACTGCTCGACGGCTCGTTATGCATAAGATGTCTGCAAACGCGACACCGGGGGCTGTGGGGTTCACTAAGAATTAGTAGCCAGACTCTTGCAACAGCGATGGCGGTTGATTCATCGTGAATTGCTGCCGCGTATAGCCGTAAGCAAAAATTCCTTTCCAGAAGTAATTCCATGTACCGATTCATCGACCCGAATGGCAAAACAACTCTTACTCAGCGCTTGTAAAAACAGACACACGTAACCAAACAGAAATAATTATCACGATTTCTCGTTTCACGGGCTGCCTCTCTTCGCTCTTGTGTTCGAGAAGCACGAATTAAGGCCCTTCTTTCCTCCATACTAACGCGGCGCTCTTCTCGTGCTATTTCTCGTTCTTCATCAGATAATTGACTCGCGATATTCTGTTGCCTAATTGCATTACGGCTCCGCTGGGAAAGCCCTCCGGCAGACAATGTCTTCACCCTATAATTTCCTTATTCATGTCCGGCAGTTTGCATTGATTCTTCACACAATATAGTTTCCTCTATTTCTGTGAGAACAGTGTCTCTTTCTCTCTGGACTCTCTGTGGAGTCGGTCCTGTAAAGTTCCCTTTGTTATACCATACTTGCGTAATGCTGCCCTTACGCTTTTTTCATAATAGACCCTCCCTCTTTTATTTTCGATTTTGTAACATAAATTGTTGTTCTGTCAGATTGAAATAATTGACGTTTAATTTTTCTTGGTGTTGTTGACAAACCAGTTAAAAAGTGCAATTAAAAGTAGCAGCTCTTGCTGACTCAGGATAAATCCCTTATACAGGTAAGGTACAGTTGTCAATGCCCGGGTAAAAAACCGATCTCCGTCATTCGATATATTGTTTCATGCATTTTTCACCAGGTATAATATTATAATGAACTAAAATAATAATTATGAAATGTTAGGTTTTGGGTCTGCACCAGCCTATAGCCTATAGCTTTGATACCCTGTTTTCCTAACCCAGGATACACGCGGTGAATATCGCGTAACATTCTTCGGAATCTCGCTGCGGCCGATGGTAAAAGCCGGAGCACATTTTGGCGATACATATATTCACTCATGTACCATTTCAAACTTCTATCGCTTCTACAAGTCCGGCAATGACGTTTTAGTTCCAATCATTGCCGTTCGATGGTATTTATGTGAACCTTGTACCGTACCCTTGTGGTGCCCGGTACAGGAGTGCCAACGGTGGGATCCACAGGTATATTTACATATCCGCCCACAAATTGTTATTGGAGGTTTACACTCGCATGACCACGCATCCCGAGTCTTAGATGAACCCCCATATAGGACCTGTGCTGATCGGTCATAATAAAACTGTTCTGCTGGACATTACTTGGGCCTTGTTCTTGGGTAATTGGGTCTAAGGTGGACCTATTTTTGTTTGGGATGAATTCCACATGTATTCATTTCATTCATTCATTCATCAATTCATGACCCTCTGCCACTTCACAGATTTCTCGCAAGTAGTGAAATACTTCAATTGCACTTTTTTTAGTCACCCCCACGTGACTGATTGACTGACTTCTCTTCTGAAAAAAATATGTAGTAATTGCATAAAATGCAATATACTCATAATTGCTGCGTTCAAAAAACGAGGTTCTTACAGGGTTTACCTTAACGTCTGTAATCGAGTTTATAATTGCTCGACGGCTCTTTATGCATAAGATGTCTGCAAACGCGACACCGGGGGCTGTGGGGTTCACTTAGAATCAGCGGCGGTTGATTCAGCGCGAATTGCTGCCGCGTATCGCCATAAGTGAAAATTCTTTTCCAGAACCAAACAGAAATACCTATCACGATTTCTCGTTTCACGGGCTGCCTCTCTTTGCTCTTGTGTTCGAGAAGCACGAATTAAGGCCCTTCTTTGCTCCATTCTAACGCGGCGCTCTTCTCGTGCGATTTCTCGTTCTTCATCAGACAATTGACTCGCGATATTCCGTTGCCTAATTGCATTACGGCTCCGCTGGGAAAGCCCTCCGGCAGACAATGTTCTTTCCTTATTCATGAATGGCCTGATGCTAAAAAGTCGGCATCCTAAAAAGTACTCCCTGTTATATTGTCTGCATATTACAATGTCTTCATCCCAAAAAGTCACCATCCTAAAATATCCCCATCATACAGAGGACAAATAAAATAGAAAATATTCCTAGTTAATTGAAATGAGAAAAGAAATTGTTTGTTCTTATAAAAAAATGCAACTTTTTTTTTAATCACTAAGAACAAACGTTTGACCACCATCCTGCCTGATGTTAAATGTTTTTTGTTATTTAAGAAACTAATCAAATATCCTTATGGTTGATTAAAACAATATGATACCTACTACTTACAGCTAATTATCACATTTAGCGACACTTTAGTCAAAAATGAGCATCTAAAGGAGCAATTTCGTCTTACGCAGTTTTATTAATAACTTAGCGTATGCTCTGTCAAAATGGATTTTTCGATTCTTTCTATTTTTTTTTGCTTTCTGAAATTGGCATCTTTTGAATCTTAAGTCACAATGTTTTGTTTCTTTACGTAAACAGTAATAAGAACTGCATCAGAACAAGATCCGCATACAAATTGTTACTGGTGGTTTACACTCGCGTGACCTCGCATCCCGAGTCTTAGTTGAACCCCCATATAGGACCTGTGCTGATCTCACATAATAAAACTGTTCTGCTGGACATTAGTTGGGCCTTGATCTTGGATAATTGGGTCTAAGGTGGACCTATTTTTGTTTGGGATGAATTCCACATGTTTTTTTTTATCTTTTCGACTCATACAGCCGAACACCCACGTTTGATTGGCTCCCAGACGCCGTTGTTGTACCAGCAGTATACATGTGGGTTTCGTCCACCTCGATAATATCATCATCTCTTCCTAACAATTCTCGGCCATGACTCTCTGCCACTTCACAGATTTCTCGAAAGTAGTGAAATACTTCAATTGCACTTTTTTTAGTCACCCCCACGTCACGTGTCATGTCCCTGCCGTCGGCAACGCCACCTGTAACCGAGTTTATAACTGCTCGACGGCTCTTTATGCATAAGATGTCTGCAAACGCGACACCGGGGGCTTTGGGGTACACTAAAAATCGGTAGCCCGGCTCTTGCAGCAGCAATGGCGGTTGATTCATTGCGAATTGCTGCCGCGTATCGCCATAAGCGAAAATTCCTTTCCAGATCTAATTCCATGTACCGATTCATCTTCCCGAGTGGCAAAAAACTATTACTCAGCACTCGTAAAAACGGACACACGCAACCGAACACAAAACCTATCAGCTAATTATCACAATTAGCAACATTTTTGTATAAATAATACGCTTTAGAAAATCTAAAGGAGCAATTTCGTCTTACGCAGTTTCTTTAATAACTTAGCGTGTGCTCTGTCAACATGGATTTCTCGATTCTTTCTATTTTTGTTGGCTTTCTGGAATTGACATCTTGTGAATCTTTTATGTCACAATGCTTTGTTTCTCGTCACAATTTCTTGCGACTTCGCTCTATTTCCAAATCGTTTGCTCTTTTCCAGATAGATATTGTAGTGGAAGAAACAGCCGTGAATTTTCACCTTCGGAAACACATTTTTGACATGTGACGTTCATTTGAGCTGTTTCGAGTCACAAGTATAATGTGATTTGTCAATATCCAGAAGATTCTTAATTAAACGGAATAAACGTGTATAGGTTCCTTCTATCTTGTTGGGCAATAAACTAAAAAAATCGGGTATTATAATTGTTGTATTCTGCTTAGAATTATAATCCAGACGGGTTGTGAATTGTTGCACGAACGGCTTAGGACAACTTTTAAACGTTCCGTCGCAAAAGAAGGATAAGGCGGCTTCTTTTTTTGATTGATTTCAATATTTTCATTGGTGTTTGAGAGCAAAATATCAAAATTTTATCTTTGTTACCACCATCAGTGACAAAGCGATTCCGGGACCACAGTCTCTTCTAAGTTGTTTGTTAACTTTTTGAATTCTAAGAAGTCCTTGCGGCCTTTGCGTATAAGCGTACTTCTGACTGATGAAAACTGTGGTAAATCACATATTTCAATTCGATTTTCATTTGTAAACTTAACAACCATGTCATCAATCTGCTGAATCGGCCGAAAATCGGATGTTTGCAAGCATTCATAAAAGGCATGTTTCTTTTATTTCGGGATTAGTTTAATAGTTATAACATTGTGTAAGTAGGTAACATAATCTTACACAGTACATAGAAAATCTAGCTTATTTAGGTACTTCCAATCATAACATTCAAGGAGTGGAAACCTTTTCTATTCAAAAAGCGCTCATGTATCTCAGGGCGCAGGATAGCAACATGGGTGCCATCAATGCATCCAATGGCACCAGGTATGCCATATTTTTTTCATAAAACCTAAAATAAGAAGGTAGGGTATTAGGTAAGCATATTATTTGGAACATTAGTAGGAAAGCTGTGGTAAATTAGTAGGTGCATTAGAAATATGCTTAGGTGAAATATCCCCTTCAGCCACGTTCGTAACCAAATCTTCGTAA
>SJJU01030524.1:0-12079 GCA_012932125.1 Conopomorpha cramerella | reverse complement strand
ATTTCATTCGCGTACTTTCAGTAATTTATGCAAAATACAACACCCACTATATAGCAACCCGCCCGGGCCCGCACAGGATCGGGATAAAAAGTATCCCATGTCCGTCTCCCGGTTGTAAGCTACCGCCTCAATAATTTTCAGCCAAATCGGTTCTCCCGTTCTTGAGTTATTAGTGTTGTAACCAACACGACTTTCTTTCAAATATATAAGATACTAGTGGACGCCCCGCGATTCCATTCGCGTAGTTTCAGTATTTCATACAAACTATAACACCCTCTATATGGCAACGCGTCCCACAGGATCGGGATAAAAAGTACCCTATGTCCGTCTCCTGGTTCTGAGCTAACTCCCCGCCAATTTTCAGCCAAATCGGTCCAGCCGTTCTTAAGTTATAAGTGGTGTAACTAACACGACTTTCTTTTATATAAATAGATATGGCGACCGGTAAAAATAAATAAAAAGACAGGAAAAGAGACAGGCTTCCGGGCCCGTAATTTGTCGGGATGTAACACACGTGCGTGTATATTTTAGTGCACAGAATATTTGGATGCGTTCAAGGTCCAATGAGTTATCTTGTACATAGTTTTTAACCATTTTAAGTGACCTCAAAAAAGAAGGTGATTAGCCGTGTGGTGACGGCGAATAGAATACATGTGTCACCACCCCAGTCCAACTTTTCCCGTCATGGGGGTCGTAAGAGACGACCGAGGGAGCTCTCCAGAGAACGGACAGCAGCGCTCTCTGTGAGTTAAACCACAACACCACTGCGATCGCCAACCCGTCTGCCAAGCGTGGCGATTACTGGCATTTCACCTCAAATGACGGATCTCATTGGGGGAGGCCCTCGTCCAGCAGTGAGCGTTATGTGGCTGATGATGATGATGATGAAAAAAGAAGGTGACTCAATTAAACCGTACATGTGTTTTTTATGTTTGTTTGCGAATAACTCAGCCAAGCAAGAATATATTTTACAAAAACTGAATTCATTCATAATTTATACGAAATGTGGTGATAAGTATCAGGTACAGGCATTAGGTAGGAGACCAATTCCGAAGATTAGATTTGATTTAAATAAATTAGATTTTTTGGAGCTAAAAATGTTATTTATCCCTAGACACTTTTGATGTGTGTATTAAAGAAAACCGTATTAAAAACCGTTGCGTAATTTTAAAGATCTAAGCATACATAGGGACAGACAGTATGAGGCGATGTTGATCTACCATGTATTGCTAATATATGAGAAATAACAATTAAATCCAGACACCCAAAATAAAAAATTACTTACCCTCAAAGTCAGTCTTGTTAAGCAGCGAGATCCTATCCATACTGTCGACGTCGAAGGTCCTGGAGGTATTCCCGGAAGCGGGGGACACTGCGGAGCGCTGGTGACGCGTTACTCTAAACATATATAAATAGGATTTTATGAACAAAAAATTTTTTTTTTTTATCACATGAACAAGCATTTGGACCCACCATCCTGCTGATGTTTAGCAGCGATGTGGTCTACGATGGAGCACACTTGTTCGGTTAGGTTCTATTTCACCCGCGATTGAAGACCTTCAAAAACTATAGGTAGGACAACACAGAACTCGGGCAAGATAAGAAGACGGAATTTGCTTGAACATTGTTTGTAGCCGTGTGGTGACGGAGAATAGAATACATATCGATGGTCCCTATTAAGAAAGTCGGATCTACAAAACGGAACATGTTCAGGAGAGAAGATAGTGTTGGATATTAAAACTAAACTACTTGTGGTACATCCAATTACGACAGCTTACAATCTTTGGTACCTTTACGTGATGTAACGGTGTAGAAAACTACACTATTACATATTCCTAAAATTGCATTACTACTACGAAATTTCTGCGTTCACAAATATTCTCATAGTTTTGTACATATATATAACTTGATTTATTTTTAAAAAAGCGGAAGCGTTTCGCTTTGTAGTAACATTTTGTATAAATGTTCCCTTTGCAATGAAGATGAGATATAAGGCAGGAATTTTAAATTTCAATCCCTAAGGGATGTAACGAGGTTCAGATTTTGTATGAAAAAAAAAACAGTAATAATGTTACAATTTAACTCTGTAAACAAAAAAGTTGTGTGGTTTTACGAAACCACGGTAAAAGTATAACTCCCTACTCAGCGGCCGACCGTCACGCGACATGCAACACACAGACGAAAAAGTTTGAGACTATGAAACAAAAGTTTTCACTCTTATAAACCCTCACCTTCTAGAGCTGAGGTACTCGTTGAAAGATTCACCGTTATCCAGCCTCGAGGTCAAACCTTCCTCGGTGGACATCTCCGGTATGACGGACAAGTCGGTCTTCGCGGCTACAATGCTCTTGCGTCCCTTTCGCACGAGCTTGCCGTCCTCTTCGCTCGCCTTACTAGCGCCCGAAGTGTTTGACGCTACGCTCATATTGTCGTCATTCTTACTGCGGGAACGTGTTGAGCGACGTCTCGGCGTTCTTGTTAAGCTTTCGTCGGCGTCTGTTGTCATTGATTCTTCTAGAATCTTCGATTCGGACAACTCTCTTGACGCACGACGCGTCAGTATTCTTCTGACTTCAGTCGTGGGCGTATTGGAACGTGACCTAGTTGGCGTCTCTGGTGTTTCTACGAGTGACGCGTTAGATTTAGTGCGTTTTCTTGGAGTTTTTGTGACTAGTTGTTGTGTCTCTTCGATAGTTTCTAGAACGATTGTGGACGCGTTCGAGTTGGCGGAGTTTGTGCGTTTGTTGGTTCTTTTAGCTGGTTTTTTCTTTGGTTCTTCAATGGCCGTTTCTTCTGTGGCTTTAGTTACTTCGACTGGTGCGGGGGCGATGGCGTCTACGACGTCCACGTCTTGTGTTGTGGACAATGTCTCAGGCTTGTCAGTGTCCATGTCTTCAGTTGACGTAATGGTTGCTACGGTAACTTGGATGTTCACTTGAGGCGGAATTACCGGTACTTTGTCTGGAATACAAAGAAAAAAACCTTAGCACATATTTGAAAAAATCCGTAACGGCTTTACCAATGAACGCGGTACATCTATTCCGACAGTATAATAAGCTCAACTAAAGTTGTTGTACGTCACATACGGAGTAACCAGTTTCAGTACACCTGTAATAACTTCGGTATAATTAAGTAATTACTATACAACAGATGTGATGAATGATAAGAATAAACCGGAGGTCGTGTATGAAAAGATGTATGAATGTAGATGAAGCGAAAGGGGTATGTCAGGATCGTGACAAATGGAGATCTGTAGTCTTTGCCTACCCCTCTGGGAGACAGGCGTGAAGTGTATGTATGTATGTATGTGTGTTCTTTAAAGTGAAATTTACCTTCAATTTTGGATTCCACACATTCAACGTTTTTTTCAACAATAGTTCCCTTCTCCGTTTCCTTTTCATCCAATTTATTCTCATCGGAATAATTGAGATCTACAGCGGAATTATCTGACGCTTCTATAGAATTGTCATCAGTTAGAATAGATATACTTGCTTGCACCTCGTTTGCGGCATTAACGTTTGTATTGTCTGATGTTTTAGGATCATTTTCCTGTGACGATAATGGATCAACTGTTATCTCTTTTTCTGTTACTTCTTGACGTTCAATTTCTTTTTGGTCCAGTTTCTTCGTGTCGACGGTTTCTATGTTGGACTCTTCGCATATTTCAAGTTTTTCCGACTCGGATGTTTCTTCAGAAGTGTCAGCTATCGATATAACTTCGTTGTCGTCTTCATCCTGAAAATTCAATTTAATTATTTTTTTCTTATGTATAGTACATAGTACAGTAAGTATACCTAGCAGTAAGCCTTGACGATTTGAAAAGATGCCAGTTTCTTCCCGGTTCTTCTGGCCAGTAAAGAAATTAATTCGAACCGGGGACGATTACTTTTGTTTTAAAGTCATAAATGACGTTCAAGATTTGTGTTATTCTACTGTATATCTGTATGTTATAACACTTATAACGATGAAATAAAGAAACTTTGACTTTTGACTTTGACTTGACAGGGTATCGTAGTTTGGGGTCAGATGACCGTGTGTAAAAATATTTATTTATCAGAAATAAAAATTAATTTACCTCAGATTGTTCCTCATCCCCTTCCTCTCCGCTATCACTGTCAGTCTCGCCGTGTGTATGACTGCCGCCCTCAGACATGTCGCCTTCAATCTCGTCAATCTCCCTCTCAATCTCCACTATTCTACGCTTCTCCTTCTGCACGCTCTCCTCTCGCCTTTCCCCGACTTCTTCGTATCTTGTGTCCATGTCTGAGTCGCTTGTCATGAGACTCGAAGCGTCTCTTAGAACGGATTTACAGTTGATTGATGACATGTCACCTATATGTTCTATTCGCATACTGATGGATTGTTCTTCGTGTACAGTTTGTGTGGTGTTATCCCCTATGGTACTTTGATAGCTTTTAAGTACGGACTTTTCGAAGAACGTCTCGTTTGCGCTGAGAGCTGGCAGTGTTTTATACATTTTCGATGTTGAAGGTAATTTTTCTTTGTCTAGAACGGAGTTGTCTGATAGTATGACACTGTCTTCGGGACTTTGGAGTATAGATTTGTCTACAATAGGTGAGAAAGTAACGTCTAATAGACCTTTGGCTTTGCTAGTTTTCATCGGGGTGCATTCGAGAACTTTTTCCTCATTGTCTTTATCGGTTTCCGCGACTTCTTCGGAGGAAGTTTTCGTTTTTGAAAAGGCGTTGTTTTCCAATACCATTCGAGACAATGATTTCCTAGTCTTCGGTTTCTCGATCGGTGTTAGTATCTTTTCACGGTCTGGGGTTCTTGAGCGGCTTCTGTAAAATGATAAAATATAATAAGTGATAAGGCAAAGTTGTGGTTTGAAAGAAGATGTAGATAGTGACTAATATAGAAAAACAACGAATGGATCTCAACAAGACGAATAGACATACCAGGGCCGTGAAAAATCCATAGCCATAATATCGCCTACGCCTCTGAGAAAGAGGTGTGAGGTGTATGTATGGATAACATTAAAATATAGTAAAATTACATTGTACAAGTACATAAAAACAATCTTATTGATAAATAAAATTATAAAAGATTGCCTATTTTGTAAAAGTATTTTTTTTTATAGCATTTGACAGTTTATATAAAAGTGTAGTGCTACTGCTAAATAGTGTAAAAAATCGTTTGTGATCCACGTGGGTGGTGGTAGGTCATATACTTGACTTGCAATCGGGGAGTTCGCGGATTCGAGTCCGACTGTGGCACTCTTCTTCACAGTTTATGTATGCAACCCAACGCTTGTACGCTGAAGGACAACATCGCGATGAAACCCGCACACCACAAGGTGTGTGAACCCTATAACGGCGATGGGCTCACCCTCTATCACGCTTGGTGAACCGTGTGTATTTTAGGTTGTTGTTTGGTTAGCAAGTTACTCTGCCTACGCCGCTTTGGGATGAAAAGGCGTGAAGTGTATATGTGTGAGTGTGAGAGACACAAACCTCAGGGTCCTGGCGTGGTCGGGCGCGGCGCTCTTCTCCACGTCGGGGGTGCGCGACCTGCTTCTATAATACATTATTTTCTTGTAAAACTTTTAATTACTTTAACCCATAATCAAACAAAGGCTAGAATATTCCGACTTGATCAACACATACTTTGAACGTAATTTAATGTCTTCATTGGAATTATCTAAAGATTTCAGAGAATAATCACATAAGGTATGTAACACTACAGGACTCATACCTATTTAAACAGCATAACAATAATGTCACATTGTAATTAAAAGCTATAGTTGGGTTTATGTGAAGGAGTCCGTAATTAGAATAACAAACATCAAAAAATAAAAATAAAATAAATACACTTCACGCCTTTAATCCCAAAGAGGGGTAGGCAGAGGCACTCGCTAAAGCAAGTAACCACGGTTCACCAAGCGTATTTAACCCAACGTGACAGGGGGTTTGCCCATCGCCGTTATAGGGTTCACACACCTTGTGGAGTGCGGGAACAAACATCAGTAGAGTCCAAAATCCACCAGAAAAAGACTTTGACCTTGCGTGATTAAGGGTGAAAAGTGGATCCTGGAGGGCTCATGTGGATCTGGCATGGGGAACCAGGACCAACATTCGACATAGGACTTACAATACTTAATGCTATATGCTAAGACAAATGGCACTCTCAAATCTTTCATTTATTATTTTAACGATTTTGACCCAGATGATTTGTTTCAATAGTTCATTTCAAATGGTAATTCCTCAAAAAACATGAAAAATGACAATGAAAAAACATGATAGACGAAGATGTGATAGCCACTCAACCAAAATACCTTCCTATAGTTGGGACAATCTAATAGGCGATTTCTGACAGGTCGATTGACGTGTTTGATAGTGTTGTATTGAACACATAAAAATCGATTTAATTGTGTGATTTACAAGTGATGAATCGACTAAATCCTTATAATGTAAAAAAAATACAAGACATGGTTCATACTTATTAAACGGAATAAACAAGGGGTTTTACTGTTGGATTATTGCATATTAGAATGGATATACGAGTATAATTGCTATATTCTGTAGTATCTAGTACATAGTACTAAGTGTTTCTAATTAGTTTGCCACCACTGTATATTATATATTATTAGGTACACCTACCTACCTACTGTTTTATATTTCGCTGTCTGGTTGTTGTCATCAGTGTCAGACTTTGTAGGGAATAAATGACACAAATGACAAACAAGTTTACTAAGTAGGTAATTTATTTATTAGTCATGAAAACAAATCAAGTCAAATATATAATGTCAATAGGTTGATTTAATGAAAATAAAATTAAACAACAAGTTTACTAAGTAGGTAATTTATTTTTTAAAAATCTATGTCATCTGAATCTTCATCATCTTCGTCATCAGTTAAATTAATGATCATTTGATTTTCAATGAAGTGGTCGATTCTAACATCTCTATCAAAATCATTCTTGACAATAGTTTTTGTATGAGTAACAACTTTACACCAATCTTCACTAGTGACATGCTCACAAGCTTCCTCCAACAGTGTCATCATTTTGGAGATTGTGAATGGAGGTTTGGTATTGTTGCGAGCAGCATACCCTGTATAAAGAAGTAACAAAAGATTAATCATCTTAAAAAAATATGCCAATACCCACAGTTTTTCACGGTAAGATAATTAATTATGTGTAAGAATAATGATCATCAATGGATTCTATATTTTAGTTTTAGTAAAAACAGTAAGTAAGGTAGATACTTATGTCTTTACCTATATGTTAGTTTATTTATTTATTACCTTTTATTTGTGCCCATATCAGTTCAATTGCATTGTATTTACAGTGGTATGGTGGTATGCGAACCACTCTGTGACCACATTCTTCGGCCATTGTGTCAATTACATATTTAATTTTATTTGGCTTATGCACATTAACCAAATTAAGCAGTTCCACCTTTAATAGTGACATATCTGCAGGAATATTGTGCCTTTCAAGCCAATCAACAATCTCCTGTTTGTTACTGGCAGTTGTTGGTGATTTATCCACTTGTTTGGAATGATATGGAGCATTGTCCATGACAATGATAGATGGTTCATGGAGATTTTCCAGCAATGTTTGAAACCATTGCTGGAATTTTTCAAAATTCATCTCTTCGTGGTAATCCGATGTGGTCTTCGAGACAAAAGCCAATAAACAATTTTCTACAAACCCTTTCATGGAGCCAGCATGACATATGATAAGACGGCTTCCTTTACCAATAGGGACCTTTGATGATGATGCTTTAGTGCTGTCATTCCAGGTTTTTGCTACTGTATGGTTGGCATTTAGCCATGTTTCATCCAGATATATGACATTTTCCCAGTTTCTTATTTTGTTCATTTCTCGTAGAAAAGAAATTCTTTTTAAAATAAGGTCTTGCCTTTCCATTAAAATGGCCCTTCTGTCCAATTTGGTGTAGTGAAATCCAAGATTGTGGACTATTGTTTTCAGGGATGTAGTGCTTCCAGAAAATAGACCAACATCTTTGAGTGATACCATTAATTTTTTTATTGTTGGGTACTCGTATCTCAAATAATATGCATATATATGGTTTCGTATGGCCACTTCATCAAAGTTATCAATTCCGGTTACGGGTTTACCTCGCAAGCGCTTTTTTTTTGGAGTGTGTAAAATATTCTCCTCGCATCCTGATGTCCCATATTTTTCGTTCAAAATTTTGCTCACAGTGCTTTTACCAATGCCTAAGGCTTGGGCAACACGATCTTGCACTCGGGACACAGTTATAAGTGGACCACCATTGTTGGATTCTTTTTCGAAATATTCGTATAACTTCACGACCAAGTCGCGTGATCGACTATCCAGAGTGCGTCCTCTTTTTGACATTTTGTCAAATCCAATTCACAAAAGCCAAATACCAGAGTCCAAGAATGAAATGCCAGGGTCACAAGTTGAGAAGATACAGTCCAGTGGGAAAAGCCAAGTCGTGAAAAAACCAAACAAAACACAGATAGATTGAAAGCACCACAGAAACACCGAAACACGACAACGAAGCAGACGTTATGAATTGCGGATGACAAACAAAACGTCATTAATTTACTGACAGACCTTCTCTTTCTTTTTCGCTTCTTGCTCAAAACCTCCGATTCGAAATTTTTTTTATGGACAAAAAAATCCCAACACTAAAATATTGATACAACGAACACAGAATAATAGAACGTTCAAATTTGTCATCGTCATACATTTTGCAATACGATATAGCATTCTAATTTTTTTTGCTGTTTTTCATGGTTTTCTTCAATGTGTCAGATATCGCCTATTAGATTGTCCCTACTATAATTAAGAAATGCATTTTCTATGAACTCAATAGATTTCTATGCCAAACCAGAATGGGCATTGTCCATTTTTTCATAAATGCTGTATTTACAAAACCATTTCGAGGTCTAGGGTCAGCTATCAATTTTATCCATTCGGATAGTAAAAAAAATGAATGATTAATAATATTTCAAGAAAAATATGTATGACCTTTATTTGACCTTACTAATTGGTATCTAAAGTTTATGATCTAAGTCATCTATCTGCGAAAAACACTAAACCTAATGACAGCAGTCGGTAGGTACCTACTACTACTCCATAACAATAACATAACCTAATTTAATATATTTTTGATCTGAATGTTGAGTCCATCGCTATATTTTTGGTTATTTGTTAATTTCCAGTTGTTTTGTCGGAATTTCTTTCTTTGATTATGGAAGGTTACAAAAAGTGTTTTGTTCCTACATGTGGAAATGATACAAAAAATAGTACGAAAACATTCGTTCGAATTAGGGAAGATTTAAGGGAAAAGTGGTGTCTTCAAGCTAATGTGGCTTACTATAAACTGTACGTACACCCAATATTGTTGCGAGGCCCACTTTGATGTAAGTACAAAAAAGTAAAGTGCATTTTTAATTTGATAATCTTTACAAAACAAAGTCGTTCCCTTTTTGAAGGTACCTGCGCTTTTTATCAATAGAAAGAGCGGAGTGATTTGTTTAAGAGTGTTAATGTGCTAACTAATTAACTACGAATGTGTTTTACGCGAGTGACATCGCGAAACGTCTTCTAGCCTCTAGTGAAATGTACTAGGTATTCCAACTTTTAAAACATTGATAATTTTCAGCCAAAGCAAGACTTGATAAATTACTACCTATTTCAAATCAGAAAATAAGGAGCCAAGATTGAAGATTGCAGTTTTTTGAAATGTTTCAGTTATTTTGTAGGACCAGGTATGGACAGTTATTCAGCGTTGAAATTAAAAAATAAACAAATTCTCTTTTAGCCTTGTTTAGAATTGAAAAAAATGTTAGTCAATCTAAATCAGATAATCAGTCAAGGAAAAGGAAACTTGACAATATCAATATGCTAAGTACATCAAGCAATGCTTCATTTCAGTCACAGCCTTTTAGAGTGAGTTGATAAAAATGTACACACATACAAAATGTTACGCTTATCTCCCAGTGGGATAGACCATGATTTCATTTGAAAATGAGTTCTGTCATATATGTTGATGATCTTTCAACTCTACATCCGATACCCACTGTGCATGATTTTACTGTTGTATGTAACATTTTCTGTTGCATCTTCTTCACCTCTTCTAGGAATGCTAATCTGGTCAATAGCATATTCAGTAGAAAACTAATTTTTAAAATGTTCAGTTCCAGGTATCAGTTCAGGCTACAACCCACATGTTGGACAAGTCCACTAAAACCAGTTTTAAAAGACCCCGAAATATGCTGCTGTTGACACAACACATGTTTCAGTGGTTTTAGCAGATAGGGGATTTAAAGAAATTGAATCTCTTTTGAACTCTCGTGGAATTAAACTTCTTAGGCCTCCTACTGTATTTTCTAGCCCTAAGCAAACAAAAGTGGAAGCTTTGCAAAGTAAAGTTATTGCTAGTTTAAGAGTTCATATTGAATGTGTTATCAGGCGTATCAGAGAATTTTCCATGTTAAAACCACATTCAGTGGTTCATTACAACAATCTATGCCCTATTTAGATGAAATTGTTACCAATGCTTGTGGATTAATAAATCTTCAAGGAGAAATAATAAAAAGTGAATAAAATTGTAATGTTTTTTATTAAGTAGCACTTTTTAATATCTTAGGAAATATATATCGACGGTTCGGGGTAAATAGGGCATAAGCCACATTTTGGGCCAAATTGAGTCATGAATGCCATCCTACTTAGATTTTTTTCTCTATCTAATGAGCTCACTCCCATAGCTCTAAGTCGATTTTTATAGTCGCTTATGCCCTTGATGATTTATCCACTTTTTTTTCATTTGATTTAAACAACCAGTTTTGAGACCTTTTTATTTTGCTTTTATAAATGTCACCAAAAACGCAGATTTTTTCAAAGTTCAATGGTCTTTATTTCATAACAATCTGTTAATAAACAAAAAAGTTATCTACATTTTAGTCATTTTGAAACTTTAAACGGCTCTCCTGCACATTTACGTTTTTATTGCTTATACCCTATTTACCCCAAACCGTCGATATGTTTTCCAGAAGTTTTCTGCAAGAGTCACAATGTTTTTTATAGTATAATTATTGTCAAAATCACTCCATATCAATGTGATCTTTTTATTTAATTCAAAATTTGGATCTGCTACACAGAAGAGCCCCTTTATTTTTCCACAGGCTAACATTTGAAGCTGTGTTTTAAATATGTTCTGAATTTCATTTTGTTTTATGTAAGACTGTACAGCTTTTTCTGAAGCTGGACATTTTATTTCAACCACAAAATCATCTGTAACACCGTCGGGGAGATGCTCCAAGTATTCCATTAATCAGAACAAAGCCTGATTTGCTTATGCTGATATTCAGTTTCCGCTCAATTAGTTTTACAACTAGACTTTCCAGTCTTTTACCACATAGAATTTGTTTAGTTTGGGGCACTTTATACCCTCCTAAAATTTGCTGAACTAATGCAACTAATGCAGTTTGAAGCAATGTACTCCAATAAAGTAATATTCTCCAGTTTAGGTAGTAGGTTTCTGGAATCTGCTTTCACGTAATCAACGCTCATGATGTCTCTCCAGCGT
This sequence comes from Conopomorpha cramerella, assembly GCA_012932125.1. Taxonomy (NCBI): domain Eukaryota; kingdom Metazoa; phylum Arthropoda; class Insecta; order Lepidoptera; family Gracillariidae; genus Conopomorpha; species Conopomorpha cramerella. The sequence goes on along the minus strand of SJJU01030524.1, from coordinate 528 downwards.
AAGCAAACTGATGAACAGGAAAACTAAATTGCAAATAACGAACACAAAACAAACCTTGAGTGACTGACTGACTGACCGCGAAGAAAACGAATGTCAAATTTGTGACGTGCAATTTTTTTTTCATTAAATTAATGCCAAGATCCAGCTTAGGTCCAGCCTCGCAAATATGGTAATGGGGTGAATAGGACATCAAAATAATAAAAATCATAACTTTAAAACTAAGTAGTCTCAGACCAAATAATTCAAAATAGTATCTTAAAATACGCTAAATTATCTGGAAAAAATATAAAAATCGAGGGTGAAAAAAAATGGACAATGCCCATTTGTCTTTATTATGATACAATGAGTTTAACCTTTTTTTTATATAATGTAATTGTAATTAGCGGTTCATGGTGTTGACAATACATATACTCAAATTGTTATTTAGTTTATAGTTTTTCTAAGTTTTATTCAGTTGTATTGTTGTTTGTGAATCCAAATAAAATAAAATAAAGTTAAATGAAATATGTTGGCGAAATTCGAAACTAT